>JAGDQP010012260.1:0-50782 GCA_022664845.1 Lepisma saccharinum
CCACACCAAAAAAGGCGAAACTTATTCCATCTGCATTAAAGGTTATGGTAATCACGTTTTTTGATTGTAGAGGAATGATTTACCAGCATGTAATTCCCCCTCACACTACTGTTACAGGGGCATACTACACTTCCGTTTTGACCACACTGAGGAAGCACATTGTGAAGAAGCGACCTGAACTTCAACAAAATGGTTGGAGACTTCATCATAACAACGCACGACCTCACGTCGCACTTCCAGTCATGGAATATTTAGCTAGATTCAACATTACTTGTGTATCACATCCACCTTACAGTCCCGATCTCGCTCCGTACGATTGTTTCCATCTTTGAAGGCAAAGCTCCGCGGTACTCACTTTGAGAACTCTGAAGCAGTGGTGAAGAAGTGTTAGGCGATTCTGAAGGACATATCAAAAAATGGCCTGCGTGACGTGTTCCAGGAATGGCAGGAACGTTATGAAAAGTGCATTCACTCAGGAGGGGAGTACTTTGAAAAAGATCATGTGAACACAGAGTTTGCGTAATAAACACAGGTGTAAAAAATTCAGTCTCAGCCTTTGTTGATCAGCCCTCGTATTTTTACTTTTAGGCACATAGATAATATCTAAGTTTATAGTATTCATGTGTATTTTTATTGACTGAATAATGCGTTGACACTACATAGGTATAATTTAGAGAACTACAAATATCGAAATATTTACAACTCAAGAAAATGAGGATTCATTTCTTCTTGTATCTTGATGAATGGTTCAATATGAGCATCAAGAAGCCAAATTCTAAAGGGCTCATGCTGTTTGTTAACATCTGTGCCCGTATCTGAAGAATTTTTTACTTTCTCTTGAATGTTTCGACGGTGATCAATTCTGGTAATTTTGTTCGTCTACATGGGCTACAACAGTGAATCGGACTGCAAAAACTCAATAATAATAATAAGTGGGTTCCGTAGTCTGGTGGTTAAGGCTTAGAGATGTCTGCGTGGTCCACTTCCCGGCAGCTACTCAAGGTGTGAAGCAAACTGTGGAGTCACGTAAATAAATACGCAACGAGCACTTGGTTTGAAAAACTTCTGATACACCTATTGGCTAATTCACACATATAGTGCCGTGCCCCTGCCATGCCCCAATAGTGACGCCTTTGAGAGAAACCATTCCGGTCGCAATAACAACCTCTTCCTATTTCCAACTGTGTAGAAATGGTGTGGGTCGTGGCCATGGCACGACGGGAGCATGGGAGCGGAACGGCATGGGTACGGCACTATATGTGTGATTTAGCCCTGACACGACCAGCTGACCACCACTATGTAACTCAATTGGAGGCTTCCATCAAGCACTAATATATAATAATATCATTAATAAGGCCTGTCACGCCGGTGGTTTATTATTATTATTATTATTTATTTATTGTTCCGGCTGGGAAGGGCATATAAAATCGGCTTGGAATTCCTGTTCGCTGACCACGTGATCCCACAAAAATGCGCGCTATAGGCCTTGGTCTTTAAAGGGCTGTTGCACCGTTTGTTTATTATTATATTTAAAATATTTTCCTTTGTGCTTAAGTATGAAATGTCATGCTTAATTTATAATGAAAACGATGCAAAATACTCAAGTATCGTCGCATTTAATAATTTTGCTCGTAGATGGCAGGAGAGAAGTAATGTTCTTGGTAGATTCCGTTTGCGCTTCATGTTGGATGTAATTTGTAACCATTTTTATAGGTTATTTTGTAATAATTATTCATTTTGTGGTAGTTATTATTTTTGTACCCGTTGTAGGAACTTATGTAATTTGTGTGAACGACTTAAAAGAAGCTGCTATAGAACTACTATACTAGGATAATATAGTCTCTTGTGTTGAAACACCCATAAAGAAAGTTGTATGTCAGTTTTCGATGGTTGTGTGCAAGATATCTAAAGTATTATTAGCTAGGCCCTTAACGTTACGCGCGCTGAGGTTCAACTGCGGAGTCTCTTTCAATGACGTCACGGTTTCGACATCTATAATGTAGTTTCTCTATCTGCGTGGGTTAACACGCAGGCTAGATTATCATAGTGCGCTTTTCTATGAACTTAAATAAATTTATTTCGTATATATATGTGTATTATATATTTTATTGTATGTATATAAATTTTACAATGGACATATGTGCTTAAATTATGAATAATAATAACAAATGTGCAATTGCAAACTGTAAAAATACAGAACTTAACAATAAGGACGTCAGATGTCACGCTTTTTCCAAAGATGAAAATACGAGGAAGGAGTAGATTTTGGTATGTAAAAGAAAGAACAAATTTAACGCTAAAAGCTCTAAAATGTATTACGTGCATTTCCTTTCAGAGAACTATGCAAGAGATACGGTCTGTCATTAAATTGACCTTTAAGAAAAAAGTTACTCCATATATGAATATATTTAACTGACATTGATACCGTCCAACTTTTAGAAGCGAAACTGCAAATAAGGTATAACTATACTATCAACAACTTAGAAAAATATTTAGTACAGGATCGTTTGTTTAGCGTATTTTGTCATTTGAAATATATACAAAGGAAATATATTTAAATATGAATGTTATTATTGTATTCATAAGCTGAGTGATAATAAATGGAGCTTGGACCTGTGATAGTTTGCTCGTTCAGCAATTGGGAAGATATGGATTGGAATCTTTGAACCGTCGGTCCTAAAAATGTTTTCCTGACCTACAAGTAAATGCCGGAATGGTACTTTATCGCCACGGCCGCTTCCATAATCTACTCCTTGGATATATAATAAATTTTAAAATTGTATAAAAATATTTCTTCAATAACTTTATAGTGCAGCAGACATGTAAACTCTCACGCAAAATGCGTGATAAACTAAAACATGTGTGAGAGATTCTGTGGGTTAGAAGATTTAACATCTGTGTTCTGTGGTGTAACGTTTGTGTTGTAACTCTTTAGCATGTTGCTTAGTTTCTCAGTAAGCTCCCGCATTTCCTCCCTCCCAGATTTGCAACTCTCCCGCCTTCGAACTTCTCTAGGTTGACGTGTCTGATATTGTCCAATAGACCCACATACGTCGGTTGAAACATGGTATAGTTTCTGGTCGTGTTATGTATTGTAGCTGAAAAAAATAAGATTAAAAAGTTATGTATATAATTCTTTCCTTTCCGAAAGAAAGAAAGGATATATGCCACCATTTTCTTGTATGTTATTAATTACATTATTGGCAATATTTCGAGAATGTACACTATACATGGGCATACATTTTATTTTATGCTGAAGCATGAGTACATTTTTTTTATCCCGATACGTTTTCATATCGATGACCGAAGTAGTCGCATAACCAAAGGAGTTAGGCTAGCGCTTCCACAGTCGCGAGTTCGAATCCCGCCTTGGGTATGCATGTTTATGAATTTTAATAAGCATTGCACTCGTATAATCGTGACAGGTAGAAGTAGAAAGTCACTAAAATGGCCCATACATGCAATTATGACGCTTCAGCATAAGTATAACTCGAGTGATATGTCTTTCTGCGTTTCTCATTTCACTATATTAATAATAATTGAAATATTTATTTTTATTTTTAATCTTTTCGAATAAGTCCAAACTGAATTAAACGTGGTTACAAACAACAAAATTAAACGATGAAAAAGTAAATAAGGAAAGAAGATGCCGTGGTCAAAACGAAAGTACTATTCCGGCAGTTGCTTTGAAACACAGATGAAGAAAAAGGAAAATTCGCACTTAGGATGGTCTGGCCCGATATTTCGATTGGATAGATCCGCTTTTGGTATCAGCATATTAGCATTGCTCCACGGTGCTCGGTTAATAATAATAATAATGTGTGTATTTATTTATTTATTTACATGCTATTAACAGCTAATAGCTAATATAGAACGGTAGGAATACATAAAACTACAGGAAAGAATAAATAATAATAACGTACTTTCAGTAAAATTATGACTGTTTTACAAAATAAAACAAATACGAGTGAAATATAGCAAAGAAGATAAATGTCAGCAATATGTCTCGAATACTAATGCATTGATTCAAAACCGGACCCAAATGTTGTTCAGTGACTCGTTAACATTATTTTAGTTACTGTTATCTTGTATGTACAAAGATTGGGTTTAACTAGTAAAAAGACAATTTCTTTAAGTTTTGATCAAGAGATGTCAGGTATGCGGTGCGTATCATTAATTGTAAATGATTTCATAATTATTTGTTTAAATGTAAACTTTCGTTCGCATTTGAATTTGTAAATTACATAAATTTCATTTTATTATCCTTCCAAAGAAATCATTCCTTATTAATACCGTTAATAAAGAAAATAATTAGATTCCACATAGTAAGTTTTAAGATTTTATTGAGGCAGAATAGTTGCAGAGAAAGAAGACTGTCTCCTAGAGTCCAAACGATGACGTAACTCGCGCCTCAACCAATGGGCACTGTTCTCCGCGTAACACTCGTAAGGGCTTCCCCTGGGTTGTGTGCTAAGTTTGGGTTTTCTTTTAAGTAACTACCACCATGTTAAGTAAAAAAGAACAGATGAAGCAGTGGCGAAAGCCAATGATTACTACAGAAAAAATCGACGACAACATATTAGTTGGTTTGACAAAGGACAATTTTCTTAGAATATTCCATTCTGAAGAATTCGCTATTGATTTTTTGCAGAAATTCCACGTGATTCATCGACCAGAAGTTAAATACAGGGAAGAGATCGCCTGCTATGTGTGAAACAGTAACTTGAAGGTCATAAGTTAGAAAGATCTCAAATTGGATTGGGGTTCTCGCTGCATAAACAAGGATGCAAAACAAGAAATTGTTTGGAGTGCAAGCGTCTCAAAAGAAAATGCAAAGCCCCGTGTGAACAGCGATACTCACCGCTCCACAACACAATTTTTTAGAACACTCATTTGAAATTCACTGAAATCCTTCATCTCATTTACATTTGGCAACAAGGAGAAGAGTCCGTCGAATCGATGCTTTTGAAAGAACTAATGTTACCCCACGTGCAATTTCAGAATGGCCAAAAGTGTTTCATGAAATATGTCATTTTACGTTGTAAGCGACGAACGCTTAGGGGAGATGCGATCGAGATGGACGAATGTCATCTGTACTCACGTAAAAGCTATCAAGGCCGGAAATTAAGAGGATATTCTCTATGGGCCGTTGGGGCTATTGAAAAAGACACTGGATACTGCTTTGTCGAAATCACAGAAACAAGGAACGCAGAAGTATTCGAGCAAATAATCCGTGATAACATTGAAGAAGGCTCAACAGTGACAACAGATTATTGTAATGGCTACAATAATATGGCCGAAAATTGCAACGTTCGCCACAAACTAGTAAAACATTCACAGTGCTTTATAAAACAATGTAAATATCACAAGGGAAGGAGATTCATATAAGTCCCAGCTTGTAAAAGTAACAACAAATCACTGTGAAAACATGTGGGGGAAAATGAGACCTCACATCAAATGTGTCCGCGTGTAC
Organism: Lepisma saccharinum; assembly: GCA_022664845.1. Classification (NCBI taxonomy): domain Eukaryota; kingdom Metazoa; phylum Arthropoda; class Insecta; order Zygentoma; family Lepismatidae; genus Lepisma; species Lepisma saccharinum. The sequence goes on from JAGDQP010012260.1 coordinate 5,474, forward strand.
AGAAACAAAGAATGAGAGCTCATCGAATTAGTATCCACTTACTGCGATCAATTTGTTTATTTTCAGAATATCCTCAGACCTTTGAAATACAATCATAAATTTTATATCTTGAGAGATTGGCGCCGAATGTTAAACCAATTCTTGCTCGACATTAGGGACGTGTACCCTGGCATTGGTGGCGTGCGATATGAACATCCCAACGGTGTAGGAAAAGAACTTGAAGTCTATTTAGTCGAGGTACCTCGTGAACATGATCCATCCTTACTTAAGATGAATATTTCTGAAGGTCACTTGGAGTCATCAAGAAAGCCACTTCAACGTAAGGAGGTAACTGTGAGACCGTCTCCCGAAACTCTAGTAACATTAGACCAACAACCATTGATTAAGCCTTGAGGCCAGTTTTTTGGAAAAGCTTCACATCCGATCTGGTGATGCACTCAAATTGATACGCTTGCATCACACAGCTGAGGATCTCAATGCATTTCTCCCGACTTTTCGTTGGTTAATGAAGTTTTCCAAGCTATTCAGCATAAAGAACAGATCTGTAGCTGGCAAATCTAACAAGGTCATCTCGCAAGAAATACGCATCAGATGCACCGACACCCTCAGTTGGCTTTCTTGCTTACTGCTTTCACAGTTCCACATATAAATGGTTTTGGCAACTGTTTGTTCAATGCAATTAGCTTGGCTCTCTTCAGTCATGAGTTGTATGCCTATTCTTTATGACTCTATATTGTTAAATACATGTGGGAACATCGACACTGGATACTCACTCCCCGAGCAGATCCTCAAGACGAACTTCAACGTATCCAATTCTTCATCGACAACGAATGTGATCTCTTAAACTGCATATATAATAGATCAGAGGTCGTCTTCAGCGAAAACATGAGTGAAGGAAGTATAGCTCGAGAAGGCTGTGGAGCAAATATCCGCTTGGCTATTCTGGCAAGAGCATTCTGCAGACCAACACACTGCTATAGCCCAAATAGAAGAACAGGATTACCAGCGATTCATCACAGTCAAACCATTCAAGAGAAAGTAGAAGAATTCTTGAAATACGGGCACATATATATTCTTGATATTAACAAACAGCATGAGCCCTTAAGAATTTGGCTTGTTGATGATCATATTGAACCATTACTCAAGATACAAGAAGAATTAAATCCACATTTTTTTGAGTTGTAAATATTTCTAAATTTGTAGTTCTGTATGTTATACGTATACAGTGTCAACGTATTACTCAGTCAATGAAGGTGCAAATGAATACTATCAATTTAGAAATTATCTATGTGCCTAAAAGTAAAAATAGAAAAATGTCGATATATAAGTGTTATTCGTAATATTCATTACTATGTAGGAACGAAATGAAACAACATATCATGAATCGGAAAATTGTCATTACTGTATATATAAAAAGTGAAACAACTTTCCATGAATTGGAATTCAGAAAATGTTTCGTTTCAAAATTATGCTGAAAATCTTCACCCATACTGAATTTCAAGTTCGGATATCTTCAGCTCCAAAAGTTTAATAATCGAAGTGCATTCAAATTTATGTTCCTCGTGGTCTTTTTTACGATAATCATTAGAAACCGATGTGGGCCAGTTTGCTTCCCTCCAGCCGAGCATTTATTTTTCATTTCTGCCCAATAAATGTGCTGCCTGGGTCGCTTTTGCCCCGCCAGATGTGTCAATGCGTTTCGAACGAAGAATATTTTTTTTTCTTATATACTAAGGGATAGTTAACCAAGAAAAGTACCACAATTTTCTAGTAGACATAAGGACAAAAAAGAGCATATGAAGTCAGCTGCAAAATTACTGCAGTTTTCTGCAAATTTCTATGCTTTTTTTAGGGCACAATAAAATTATTTTGCTAATAGATGTAAACCATTAAACATACAATTTAACACGGTATTATAACCTGACACATATTTAAATTAAACTTCATACCTAGTTGTTGATAAGATGAAAACCCAGTAAAGGATATAAAATAAATAACAGTTGCTGGAATGCTTTGCTATTAATTACAATAAAGTGTAATGTAATGTAGTTGTAGCCCTTGTAATGTAGTTACCAGATCTCCCAACATATTTATAAAAAAATAGCAAATTATGGAGGTAAGCCAAACGAAATTGGCAATCACACGCTTCCTCACACAGCAAAACATCACTAAGGCATGTGTAAGAATTAAGTTTTTGAATATACCAAAATAACTTAACCTCTAAGAACACAATATTGTTGTCATATGAGATATGTTAATCGATATGTACACATCTTCCACAACTATGAATAACTTTATTATTATTCGTATAATGCAATATGAACACGAGAATATGCGTAAGCATATTCAGAAACTCGAGAACCATGTTCGAAAAGAAAGCACAAAAAGTAACCAATCTAAACGTTCGTAAGCCTGGTTGCTATGTAAACAACTGATCAGCCAATGACAGGCGTTGTAAGGAAAAATCGAGTAACTTTTGGAACCAATGAAATGTCTTTATCCAAGATAAAAATTATAACTAATCAGCGTTAAGCTTATAACTCATCAAAGAATTCCTACTATATGTACTAGTTTGTTTATAGTTACCAAAAGCAAAATAAAAGAATAACTATTGAACAAAAAACAAAGTTGACAAATCGTAACATAATAAATAGATTAACTAAAATTATAAATATTCCTTTTTGCCTATCTGGTATAAAGAACATAGCTGCAGAGAAATATATCGAAAGAAATTAAGAATGATATAATTATTATTTGGAAACAAATTTGCTCTTTAATTTTGTTGTGCTCTAAACTTTCAGGTTTAAGATGGATCAATGGTATTCCATAAAAATGTTATTATTACTGAAGTTCCAGAATTAGGAACTATGTTGTAGAATTGGTAACAGAAAAGATAATTTGAAAAACGTCTGTAATACGAAGTAAAACGTTTTATTGTAGTGCTTGGAATTCATCTAAATTTACTTGATTCCCTTCTTTGGAAAACGCTGTTATAATTGGTAGTTTACAATTAAGTTATCCTTGTTCCAAACATCACATTCGTTCTCACGTAGTTTTATTCGTGCATTCAGTGCTTTTTAGTGTGTGAATTCAAGACTATACCATGTTTATATGTATGCACTCGTAGGATTAGTAAGTTTGAAGAAAGACTTTTACAAGAAATGATATCAAACATGCTGAATTTTATAAATTTGACTTATTTGTGTTGTGCCTTTTAGGCGCAAATATACAGGAAGGAACCAGCCAGGGCTTATGTTATGGGTACAATTTCGGCATTTTTCTGCTATGATTGAGGAAAACTCTAGAAGAACTTCAATCTCAAGTCAGCAGCTGATATCGGACCCACGGCATGCCGAATGCGATGATCTCTCTACCAATTAGATTACTACCGCTCAGTTATACGAAACTTACCAAAGATGCTTAAACACGTAGAATAATTGAAGATGTGAATTAAACAAGTCACTAAATGACATTTTTTTAAAATCAAAATTGAGTTGATACATGCATGACAACATATGTTATTAGACCTATAACATATATAAGTATCAGAGTCCATGAACACATTTGTTAGGCCTTCTACTTTATGTTTTATAAATGGTAAAGCGGGGTGATATGTACGGAAATAACATTTCAAAATGTGTATATTTCTCGTAATTAGGATAATGGAGATTTCTTATTTAATTCAAATTTCCCGTTTACGTAAGTAAATTTTTTAAGCTTGACGTTAACCTTAGATTTACATCTCCACAGGTCGACATGCTTGGACTATCGTACTCGTACGTGAAGCTACTAACAGAGAAACAAGAACTGGCACAATTGAAGTTATTGGGTGAGAATTCTCTACAAGTGGAAAATGATATGGCTTACTTAAGAGAGTGGCTGAAGAAACAACCGCATCTACCACAAGACATAGGTAAAAGTTTTAGTTATTTTCGTTTCTACTTCATGTACAGAGTGACATATATATGTATTTGAGCTTAAAGATTTTTTTCACAAGTTTTGAACCAGAGACATTTTCTTCATGGTTAGTCAGTAATCGTGCAGGAGCTGCAATATCTGTCGAAAGATGAGCACTATGGATGCATTGTGGGCTCGGCGCTGATTACGTATTTTAAGTTTATTCACACTTTCCCCCCATTTTTCTCAATTAAAGAAGGCAAGTATTAAGTTTACCGTTCTTTCCTACACCGAGGGCAAGAATTATTTTCTGCTCCCTTTTATTGCCTGTAAGATCACTATGTAAGACTCTGTAAAGCCTCAAAACGTAAGACTTTCATATACGAGGGACACTTTTAAAAGTATAAGCTGTTTTAATGTTAATATAAAGAAATTTTATCTATCCAAATTAAACACCTCGTATTAAAAATGCAACACCAAAAAGGAGGTATCAGGATGATGTAAAAGAGTCTAGCAGGATACGATGCTGAAAAGTGCATTTTAAGGAATCGTGATAAAAAAAATACTACCATATTCAACATCAACAATTATGGCTCTACACCAAATTTCAGCGCAAAAGCTGCTAACCTAACCTCAAAATAAATTAAAGTAGATTTGTTTGGGTAGTTTAGCGATATCGTAATCGGAAGTGCACCTGCTATGACCATCTATTTTTTAATGAAGATTTTTCGAAGCTCTACAAGATGGCATTTTTTAAAATTTGTTGGCGCAAAAGTACAATTTTGAGGGACGTTAGAAAATTTGAATTTAAAAAACGGTTGGTTCAAAAAAGCATCTTATGTTTTTCTTGTGGTTCTATAACCAGGGTATTTTCAAGATTTTTAAAGTGGTAGAACATAACCAAATAATAATATTAATACAACATTTTTCTAGCTTTTAAGACGTTTGAAATTCGTTTCCTTAGCCCATAGTGGTTCATGATGTCCTCAATTCTTGCAACGTTAATTAAACTCATTTTCTGACGTCATGAAATAATGAAGTTTTGCACAGCGACGTACGTCGGTTGACAATACAACATTTCATTGTTACTTTCAGATATTTCTGTATGTATATATTTTTAAAACATTTATCAATATTTTGTTCTTCCAGATTTCTGTATCCTAAAATGAATACTACCCTGCACCGAAACTGGGTTTGGATGGTTGCAAAACACTTTTGGATTTGTGCCACAAAAAGAAAAGCATGAGGCTCGCTCTCGTATAGCCACTTTATCAATTCTGCAATTTGCGAGCCCCATGAGTTCTTCAATCATGCATGAACAAATTTATTTTTGTTAATTTTTAATACGAATTGTTTAAGAAAGGATTTCTTTAAAAGCTTTTATTATCTGACTCGGCCGTGCAAATGAACAGCACAGGAATTGGGATCAGATAAAGATAAAATAAACTGTATGTGTACGAAATAGAAAATTTACAGGTGAAATGGAATGTTAACAACATTTTTGCGTATGCCCACCGATAACTGGGAGTAGGGTCTCCGCCGCCCAGCTCCCTTTGGACACACCGAGCTCCCTAGTACATCTCGCTCGGTGTGCATCCAGTTGCATACTATCTTTCAGTAGCAATCAGTTATTTCTACACATCCTAGTAATTATTAAAAAATAAATATGAATATATGAAAAGTATTTTTAAAAAGCAAACAAAAAATGTTGCCTGAGTGGGATTCGATCCCGAGACATTTCACTCAAGAAACCGGCGTCTTCACCAGTCTTCCACGAAGGCGACCTGGCAAACGGATCATTCGAACTTGTATTTAAAGTGCACGAATTACGTAAAGGCCACGTTTCTTATTTAAAATCTCTTTGCTCAACTGATGGCGTTGTCCTGGGTAATTTGCACCGTTGAGAAAGTCCTTTTATATTATTTTCTCGGGGTGTTTCGGTGTTCATACTTTTTTCTCAAGCTAATATTTTGTGGCCGAAATCCAAAAGTGTTTTGCAACCAACCAAACCCAGCCCCGGTGCAGGATAGTGTTTGTTTTAGGATATAGAAGTCTGGAATAACCAAATATTAACATATGTATGTAAAATATATACATATAGAAATATATAAAAATAACAATGGAATGTTATATTGTCACCAGACTTACGTCGCTGTGCAAAATTTCATTATTGTATGAAGTCGGAAAATGAGTTAAATTAACGTTGCAAGATTTGAGGACTCCACGATCTATTTTGGGGTAAGGTGACTAATTTCAAGCGCCTTAAAAGCAACAAAAATGCTTTATTTTTATTATTTGGTTATGTTCTACCACTTTAAAAACGTCTGAAATAATTCAAGATTATAGAACCACTAAAAACGCATAACATCCTTTATGTTGAGCCAACTCATGTCTTCATTTTTTTTAATGCAAATTTTCTAAGCTCTCTCAAAATTGTACTTTTGAGCTAACAAACCTGAAAAAATGCCTTCTTGTAGAGCTTGAAAAAGTCTTCAATTTTAAAACAGCGATGGTCATCGCAGGTGCAAATCCGACCGAGATATCGCTAAAATAACCAAACAACTACTTTAATTTCTTTTGAGGTTAGGTTAGCATCTTTTGCGCTGACATTTGTTGGAGAGCCATCATTGTTTATGCTGAAGATAATAGTATCTTTTATCGCGATTCCTTCCAAGATACTTTCCACCATCTCGCCCTGCTAGGCCCTTTGCAGAATATGCATAGTATGGAAAATGAATAACTGATTACCATGGAAGCTGCGTGACGGATCTGTGTGCGTCATGTACCACCATTCATTTACTAGCTAGTCGACTATGAGAAATGTAGCAGTGAGTTTGAGATGACTATTGATTTATAAAAACAATTAGTCAATAATAATTTAGTCAACCATGCCACAATTTTAAATGAAATCCTTGCTGATAGCATGTGAATATTGACCTGTGTTCGCTTACGTTTCTAGCGTTACAAGCACAACATAGAGAAACAATACGTTATTTAGTGTCATTCGGTGGAGTTGGAAAATAGTTTTGTAATTGTTTTATTCTTAAACCATTCAATTCAAATAAACAAGTAATTAATTTTAGTTCTACTCTACAAAATTGTTTAGGGTGTACGATTAGGCAAACTAAATTCACAACACACCTCACATTTTATTTCTATTTTTAATTTAAGTATGATTTTAATTGTTTCTACAAAAGTTATACTTCTTCTCCCTTTTTTCCCATAATGCATGTTTGAGGGAGACAATACAGTGATTCCTGATTAGAGGTCACGCCCTAGGTTGACAACAGGATAGGCAGCTTAGGTATAACATTTTGCTAAGATCAATGATGGAAGGGCAGTCTAAGGAACTTATCTGGAAGCACATCATCGATTTTTCAAGTTTAAATAACAATGGTGATTTTAAAATAACCTTGTGTCTTGCAAAATCTTAATCCGAACAGATTTTTAAAGGTACTTTATGTGAGACGTACACGTATATATTTTTTTCATGTTAAGGTAAGTTAGAAAAAAGAACAATCTTCAAGTGTATTTAGAGGAATAAGTAATTTGTATATATTGTGAAAACAAACTTGCCGGTTTCGCATTCCCCTAGGTAAGCTTGAATGTTTGACAGTACAGACAGAAAATCAAATCAGAAATTACAATATACCCTTGCTTTTTAGGGTATACATAACCTGTACATTAAATTCTGGTACTGTTGATTAATGGAAATGTATCTTTCGATGAAAACGTGCATTTCACTTAACCCTGCAACTACACCATCCAAAAAATTGTAGCGTTGTTTACATCATTGGGTTTGTCAGATCCAAAATAATTTTATTATATTTATATACAATTTTAATCATGGTTAACTATTATAATCAAATCAAATATTTCTGTGCATTGTTGCTAATACATCATAAGAATTTATTTACTATTTTTTCTGTTTTCCCTTTGAAATATATTCAGAAACAAAATTTCCTTGTTATAAAATTGAAATCTTGTACACAGTTAAAAGAAACAAACATAGGTATAGTTGTAATTTTATGTAGAACTTTTGTAAACCCATAATTCAGTTCCACACATGATATGTTTACTTGGAATTGCAATCACCTTCACTAGATGAAGACTACCAACCATTCAACATAAAGTGAATATGCACCTGAACACATGTATTTTGAAGGATATAGTTTTCGCTGTTTAATTCTTGAACGAGCTTTCATTGCCACTAAAATCGTACTGAACACGAACCGCATTCCTTTGACGTATATTGCAATTTTCTTCGATATCTTCATCTGCACTAAATTCTTCAGAATCTTTAAACCCTTCAAGAATAAAATCAGGATATTTATCACCAGGGTTGGGAAACAAAACATGTCTTGAAAAGAAACACATATGTTTGAAGCGTGTTTTTAATGTTTTCTGTCTTGTATTCAACACGTTTTTTTAGACTGCAAAAACAATGTTTAAAACGTTTAAGATGTTTAAAACGTTTTCTTAAAAATAAAAAAAAATGGTAGGGGTTATGTTAGGTACTCCATCTGCGGTAGCTTCTATAACGTTTCAATTGCGCTTCCGGTCTATTCATAAACATTTCTAGAAATTGTAGGTTCTACTTTACTGAGTTTGATGAAATTTGCTATTTATTAAAATTCAATAACAAAGCTATTTATTATATAAAAGGTAAAAGGTAAAGGTATACTATGTGCAATGCGCACGGCCGTGAACGGCGCATATGGAATGTGAAGGTAGCTATGAACATATTATCGACATATAACACGAAGTCAGGTAGGATATCAGTCCACGCTCGGCTGCCTTCACTTCCCAGGAATGCCAAGGACACTGTTGTACTCAATTTGGCAGGAGGCTTAGTATATCTCAGAGTGCCAGCCATGGGAGAAATGAAGGAAAATTCTGCAGTGTCCTGGCCGGGATTTGAATTACATTTCTTGAAATGTTCTCTCATTCGGGTATCAAGACCTGCCATTTCCTTTTTACACAATCTACGTTTGGCTTTTACGGTTATTTTTGGAAGGACTAGTTTTAATAAAGTGTGTCCAGATTAAATCCTTTTTCCTTCCTGTGCAACCCACTGATAATGAGTCTATAAACTAACAGAAAAGAAGCAGAGCACATAGTGTTGTAAAACAAAGTTTTATTTTATGTGAAGATTTTAAAAAGTTTTTCAGTTCATCTTCATGTTTTTTAATGTCGTTTATTTCCGAAAGCAAGTGTTTAAAGCTTTACGCTGCATATAATCACTTTAATAAGCAGGATTGGATTTAAGTTTTCACACATTCATACCAATTTACTATTTCTTTGTTTTCCTGCAGCCTTACGAGGCAAATGATGGGATTATTTATGCATTCATTACCACATTGCTATACTACCTATATCTTCATCTTGACAAACATAAGGAGACTAAGAACATATGGACTGAAGTTATTTGGTTTAGTTTGTAATAAAATACTAATAAACCTCCAGGGAACTAAAGAAATATTTTGAATTATAGGAATTTAAGTTCATAGAGATAAATACAACTTCGAACCATCTTTACTGTAAACTGAATAACTATGAATTCTAACCGAAATATGCTCTCGTCCCGTATATACAATACGTGAATTTCTAATTACGGTATTATTCAAGGAAGATACATATTTTTTTTTAAATCATAATTACCATCCGCATAAATCAGTTATCTTTAGCTCTAAGTCCCGAGAAATAACCTGCTTTTATTCGTGGGCAAAGACCTATGTTTGCGTTTACTAGTACATTATGTTTCACTATAAGAGCTCGGTGGCATTCCTTTATAATACTACGGGCTCCAAACTTTGCCTCATATACTATGGACATATATACAAATAGAGACAGTGTAACAAAAAATATTTTATACTATATATGGATATTTCAAATGAGATGTATAAATGCATAATTAATACTCTTCTAAACAAGCAACTACATATAGATTTTTTCTAATAAGGCTGTTGCAACAGGGCTCTGAGAAGTAGTATTTCAAATGATATCGTAAACTAGGTACGTTCCGCGGCTCCCCACGAGCTATTTTAAAAAGTATAGGAATAGCTATCAGCGCATAACAGTATGGGGGCCATTTGAAAAAGAGAATTTTAAGATATTGTGGGAACACTGACACTTGGGTGCTTGGGTATAAGGAACAACCACAGTGTGTTCCGATTGTGTCGAACATGTATACTCAAAGCTTGGTGCGGATACGTCGAACTGAACAGAAATGGTAATATTTAATTTTTGAAATTGATTAACAATACTGTCAACTGTGGGACCTGAAGTACCGCTATGACGCATAGAGGTACGTAAATATAAATTGTGGTCCTAATACGTTCAAAAATATGGAATCAATTAAACATTTTATTTTCTGAAATTGGTTGGCATCACTGACCATTGCGGTGCCGGAAGTACCCTTATGAACTGTCCCAGTACGTAATGCACATTTCAAATTTGGTGTAAATCAATTAGGATATGCCCAACGGTAACAAACATGATTTTTTTATTTTTTAATAGTTTGGCAACCCTGACAAGCTACGGTGTCTGGAGTGCCTGTATGCCCTATCCCAGTGCCTAATGAACATGTATGTAAAATTTAGTGTAAATCGACAGACACGTGTAAATTTATATTAATAAAGGCATTTACATAAGTTGAATTTCAAATAGTCTGACAACACTGACGATTGGGGTGTTTGAGGTCACGGACACCCAAAACTTTCTTCTATTGTGTTGAATGATGTTTAAGATAAGTTTTGGGCAGATATGATATGCAAGATTAAAAAGAAAATAGTTTTAAAAGTTTGTAAAACTGAGAACTCAGCAATCCAGAATATCACACAAGACCAAAGAAAAATATTTGTAATCTAGGGTTTAATTATGTTATATTACTTCTTAATTACCAATATGAGAGTAATTTTTGCTTAAAGAGACGTTTGCAGTATTACTAATTGCTGCCTTGTGAAAAAAACGAAATTTAGAAGAAACGAAGGCTCACGTTCTTTTGTTCCTTTTCTTTTTTTAAAAAATGGAAGTGTTAGAAAAGCGAAAGTTTTTTTTCTATTTACAACACTAAATGTTCCTAATAAGTTCTACCACCCGGGATAAACTTCAAGCACCGAATGAGAAATGATTATCAAATCTACACAGTTACTCACTACTGTCCCTTTCCTCATAAGCACAAGAAAAGAGATAGAACAATGTAATCATAGAAGCAAATACATGCCCATGAATGTTTTTTTTCCTGGTAGTTTCTCAAAATAAATAGAAAAGAAAGAATTGAAATATGAACATCTTGTTTCATGTTATTGATAGCGAATTAATATTTCTCGCTTCTAGCAGCCAGCTGATAAAGAACAAAAGGAAACAACGCATATTATGTCTCCATCTGTAGATTTGCGGCGCCATAATACTGATTATTTTGGAAACTAGCTTTCACTCGGGACAAATTGCAGACGTAAAAACACACCTTTTCGTACTCTTAAAAATAATATCATACTTTCAAAGAAGAAAAAGAAAGTTAACGTGTTTTAAACACGGTTTTAAAAAAAAATCTTTTAAAACGAATGTTCAACAAAATGTTTAAAGCAATCGCCTGTGTTTAAAACATATATATGTTAAAAAACATTTTGTGTTAAACATTCCAACCCTGATTATCACTATAGTCCCAATCAAATAAACTGCCGTCATATGTCTCCTTACTTTCACTGCTTCCATGAAGAATTTTTCTGATTTGCTCGTCATCTTATGTCGTCTTATATAAAATATGTGATAAGTAAGATTTATAGTAAACATTTCGATCAAATAGTTCGATGAAACTCAACAATAAAAAATATTGAGGACAATTAAAAGCAATCGTTAATTACACTATGAAGCCTGGCTAACCTCAAACTAATTTAACGTGCTTACAACACTACGAAAACAACGAACAAATATCGCAATACGTACTGCGCAGTTAGTAGTGTTGGCAACTTAATTTTCATGGACCCCATGGTGTCAGACCCCATGGTGTAGTTGCAGGGTTAAATAATTTGGCCACAAATTTTCAAATAACATGCAAGAATGTTGTAAAAGAAACACATAATTTGCTGCTCCCGTAACTATGTGGTTCTATCTTGTAGGCACATACCGATTGTAGCATTGAAGAAGTTTCGAAGGTTCTTCATTTCTCAACGTATCATAAACTTGAAAGACATACTACAGCATGCAGTAGTTTCAAAATGTTTTCATAGCCACATCACATGGTGTACTCACAACAAGCACAACACTTTGCATTTCTTAACTCATTGTCGCAAAACAATGGAGTTTTCTTTTTCAACTCAGTAATTATAAGCATTTCACATTATGTTACGTTAAATTGGACAAGGATTAGGTGGCAAATCGAGTATTGAACTTCAAGCAATTTAATAATGGATTTTTCAATTTTAATTTGTATGTCCCAACTTTCACTAGTTCCCTAACTATTTGATCTAAATAGATTAATCGCTTTCAAACACTTATAACATTTTTTACCTTCAGAATACACTTCAAAAATAGATTACGTAATCGAATATATGCTTAGAATTTCCCATATATGTTTTACTTTATAAAGTGACATTTTAACAAGTGACATGGCAACCTCATAAGAGCACCTACACGAAAATGCGTTAAGGCAAACTGAGTTCAATATTTTTTTAGCATCATTGAAGTAATTGCAGGGGTTTATTTCGATTTTGTAAAGATGGAAATAAACTGTATGCATATTTTTACATTATTTCTCTTCTATCTTTACATTTCTAGGACTGCTATAGTTCGTCGTTTTAAACTAAGGCAAACGACAACCGTTTTTAAGTTTCCCAGTAAAAACACTTATCATTGCTGTAAATTCGAAACGATATCATGAACTCAGTGTCGTGGAACTAAAAATGTCAGACCACTACATATTGAGAGTTTATTTCTGGATAACGTAAATACTTCTAATAAATTGCTTGGTGTGAATTTATTAATATAATTGATATTAAAGTTATTGACAATTTATTTTTGTATCATATAGGTACTTCTAATTAAATATCAATTGGTTCAAAATATTATCATTGCTATTAACTAGTTGTTACATTGGAAAATCTGAAATTATATAATATTAAGATGGTCACTAATTTAGCAACATTCTTGCTCTGAGAGATCGGAAGTGAGTTAAAAATTAAGAGCAGAATTTATTAATCTTTTTTTCTAAAGCTCCGTCTAAAATTGCTCATTTACACACGAGTATTAGAGAATTATATAACATCAGGAGTGTATGTTGTTATCGTTAAAGTGTTAATGTTGGGATGGCATATATTTTCATTCCAAACATCACAAACTATAGTTTTTTTTCTTTGGTTGATTTTTTTCAAGTGTTCTTGTTTATCTCATGCACTTTCGACAAATAAATTAGAATTTGTTTTAAAGTCTTTACGCACCTATGGCTCAGGCCAGGATAGGATGGGACGAGGATGTTGGAAGGTGGACGATCTACATGTATTTTTGTAGCTGCTATCCCGGCATTTGCCTGGCGTGAGAGGCAAATCCCTGGATCAAATGCAGGACCTTCCGAACGCTAATGAAATGCTCTATCACTGAGCCACGCCAGCTCCGTCACTTTTGACAGGTGGTGCAATAGTAATGCCTCAAAGATTTTGCATACTTAATGACTATATGTGTATATGTGTGCGTTACAAGATACAATATTAGTAGTCAGAGCTTAATGATTTCATTTATATACGTTACAATGGCACAAAGGGCAGATTAGCTGTAGATGGCTCCCTTCCGTAACATTACTAACAAGGTAAGTACTTGGTCTCGAACAGGGAGATCCACATAGAAATTCGAGTATGAGTTGTGGTAGTACCCATGAATTGATAGGTGATGTTCGTTTTTCTGCAAGATGGCGCAAACATGCACCAAGAGATGGCGTTAAAGAGCGGCAGAGGCCCACCGCATGCATAGCGCTAAATTACTCCCAACAGTGACTCTAGAAGCGCTTGCCTTTCGCGTGAGGGAAGAGTGAATGTGTAGCGAGAGCGAGACGTCAAATGGCGCGGAGAGTGGTGATCAATCCGGTAAATGTGATACGATTGGTTGGGGTGAAAGTATGACGCAAGGTATGACATGATCACGGAATTGGTCCGGAAGATGAAACGTTTGCTTGTTTTCTAGTGGACTTAATTATGAAAAATATGGAAACAGTGAGAAACGGACAATCTCCTAATGTTAGAACGCAGTGGTGACGACTGTGGAATGAAGCAAGAGGACGAAGTGGGAATGCGTAGCTACATGTTAAGTCCTGGAAGAGACAATGAAAGTAGCTAGGGTGAGTATAAACCGTAGCCGAAAAGGTGTAACGTCGACAGTGTGATCACACAGTTTGCTGACGAGACACTAGACAACAAATTCGAGGATTATCATTTCCGCGGATTCAACTCATAACAAATTCTTGAAACGGTACCCGAAACTGAAGACAAAGAGCAATATTAAACGCGTGTTAAAATATGTAGAAGAGAAACGGCAAAACGCAGCGGTGTTTAAAGGGGATCATGAACGTCAGTTAAAACCATCAAGCAGAGTACAGTAGCAAAGTTTGATGAAGCGCAAGCTATGGGAGCTACTGTCCATTATTGGCACTTACAACTTTGGGCGCTGGAAATAGCCCGGAATGTTAGACTGTCGGATTTCAAAGTTTCGATAGGATTGATTACAAATTTGAAGCGAAAGTTTGGAATAACATCGCGTCGAGTCACTATGCTACAATCCCGCAAAGAACATGACGGGTCAGGTGAGATAACGAAAATTGAAGAAGCGTTTGTGGTGGAAGTAAATGAGCAAATCAGAAGGAACAAAATCTCCACGGAATTTGTGTGGAACTGTGATCAAGGTTAGTTCAACTACGAACTGTCGTCAGAACGTACATTGTTGAAAAGGGGGAGAAAGACACTATCTCGACGTTGCAGTCGATACACAGCGCCACACACAGCTACACAATTGACGTTGCAGTCTCGTTGGGTGGACGTCTAGCAGACAAAGTGTATATATGCTTTCAAGAGGCCAGTGGTAAAGTCGGGCCCCGTGTTGCACGGAACCTGGAGGAAAAGTGCCCTCTCAATGTAGTAGTGGACGCAAGTGTGAGCGGGAAGATGACGAAACATCTTACCAAGATTTTTGTGTCGGTATTTCATCCATATTTATCTGACAATGACAAATCGCTCCTCCTGTGTAATTCTTAGTAGGGACACAAGGATGAGCATATCCAACAGCATGCCTGTGTAATAAAACGTGTCGATATGAAACTAATCCCACCAAAAACTACAAAATATGATCAACCTTTAGATGTACGAGAACCTCGTATATTTCTTTCGGCAATACAAAGTGTACTCTAAGCGAATTACAGACTCAGTAACGTTCCCGTGTGCAGCAACCGAATTTACATGATCGGTTCTTTCTATTGAAATCACATGCGTCATCTACAATCAGTTTTGGCAGATGTCTATCGACCAATGCTTCGTTACGCATGGCAGAAAGCTGGTTATGACAGTGGTGATCCTGTGCAATCTTTCAACAGTGTACTCGATGTGGCGTTCAAAATGAACATTACAGAGTGTGCGGTGTCGACTTGTGACAATTGTTCCTTTGTTACATGTGCGTTTTGTACTCGTGCGTACTGCTTTGATCATTTTATTGAGAGTCCTCATCTGCACTTATAGTTACGCCAAATGCTCTACTGGCATCTGCTTTGATGTTTTCTCGTGGACGTTTCCAGCATCTTTCAGAAAAAACGACGTCATCCTTTCCTTCAAATGTACAAATATTACTTATAGCTCCATTTTTTACGTATTTGCCTGTTCGAGCCCAAGTACTTATCCTGTGAGTTGAAAAGACAATACAATGAGTTTGTGTAAGCCACGCAATCAGGTAGTTGACAATGAACATGAAAGCGATACAACACCGTCTCTAAAACCCACGACGATGCTTCTCTTTGAGTTGCAATCAACATTACAAAATAGTCACCAAAGTACTGAGCTGATAAAATTTTTCAGTTAGGGTATGTACCAGTTGATACGAAAGGTATGCAGTCATTATTTTATCACCAACATACAAATTCTGTTACCAATATGTTTCTAGATTGTTCCAGTTGGCACATGTTTCTAATATGTTTCCAGCTATATTACTTAACAACTATGTCGTTACAATATTATACCCATTGTTTACATAACACATTTTTATAATTTTCATATGAAAATTTAATCCAGGGGTTTATGATTATTGATTCCCTGGCATACCTTTATGTGGCATTAATTCTAAAGTATTCTAGTTTCTGTGTATTGCAGATGATTGCGTTCTACTGTCTTTCCTAAGACATAGCAAGTATAGCTTGGAAAGAGTGAAAAGAAAATTAGACCTTCACTTTACTCTCAGAGGACTTTGTCCTGACTGGTTTGACAACGCAGAACACATTCAACCTGAAATAAAGCAGGAGATCAAAGCACAGTAAGTAAATTAAACTCTAAAATTTATAGGTAAATGCTTGATTTCATAAACTGTAGGTTGCAGCTACATTATGAACATTATTATTTTACCAACTGATAACATTGGAAACCTTCATAGATGTATTCCTTAAATTAGCAACTTACTTTCGGAGCACTGATAAATTCAGTCATTTTCATCTTCGGGATAGGGATTGTGTTCATTGGTAGACCAAACCAACACAAACGTATTGAAAGAATGCAAAAAAAATGAACTATTCGGATAATGCGGAAAACTCCACGCACAGTTTCAACCTCTAAATGTAACGAATCAGAATTGTTGCCTACCCTTGAATCTAGAAGGAAATATCTTTCCTTGGTACAAGTGCACAAAGCTATTTATTTGGCACTCCACCGAATACTAAGTGAATTCATACCTATTTCCGACAATAAGTTTTATAGTAATTTGCGTTTTAACAACTCTAACAATGTTCACATTCCTAAGTGAAATAAGATAAACTATGGCATGAAATAATTATCTTATTTAGCGAGCAAAATTTAGAACCAACTTCCAATTGGATTGAAAAAGAGGGAAATCTAAATACTTTCAAAAGGAAAATTAGACACGTAATATATAACTACTCAAAGTGCACACATTAGGCCATCGTTCACTCACATATTCACTCATTGTATATAATCAGATCTTTCAGCTGTTCACTATTACTCAAATGTACACTTTTGTTGTTTTACCATTTTTTTTTCATAATTATGTTACGCTTTACTCGCATATCATAACCATGGATATGTATATAATACTTATTTTGTAACTTTCATATCTCTTTTTTATGCTTTTGTATTATTTTTGTGTCTTTAAATTATGCTTCACTTTTTGTTACTGTAGGACAACAAGCTCTCCTCTATGTAACTATTGCCTATATAAAGGAACTGAACAGCTTAATGTAACCCTACACTAGACAATAAATAATAATAATAATTGCATTAAACAATTTTATCGCCATTGTGTGTCTGAAATGAATTTGTGATATAGGATTGACAAGTGTTATCATTTATGACCACTTTTCTCTCTCTCTAACAACCCATCATTATCTTCCTTTCTGCTCCATTGGTTCGTTTCTCGTAACGACTTTATACACTAGATTCGACTACTTGTATTACACTTTAGAAATGTTAGATTCATCTCCCTGTTGTATACATAAATCATAAATCAAAGAACAGGTAAATAACAGTTTAAGGCATTTCCTCTAACACTCACTAAGCACGTAACATTAACCACTTGAAAATACATTCCGCTAAATATTAGTAAATAGAAATACATACAGATTATGGGTATATTTGTTTTTATTTTCAGTATTATAATACCAATGAAAGAATTTACTCCTGATGGTTTTGCAGTAGTTGTAATAAAGTTCACAAACAACCTAGCTGAATTTGACCCTGATATGTGTATAAGGAGAGCGATACTGACCTTCGACATTTCATACAAATATTCATCTCCTGGATGCGGATACATACTTGTCATTGACACCTCGTCATTCACGTTATCACATTCCTTAAGGATCCCTATTTCTTATGTCAGAAAATCTATTACGTGCTTCCTGGTAAGTGCCACACTACTCATACTACAATAATAATAATAATCAATACTTTATATGCAGTTAAACTGCATGCGTTGATTCTAGGTATTGGATACTGAAATGTTTCATCATTTAAATGCTGAATTTTTTAAACCTTTAGAACTCAGGAAATACAGAGATAGATCTCATAGCACAATTTAGTTCTTTTGTAGGTTCAGGATATCCTATATTTTTAATATGTTTATTTTAGTGAACTTTAACATCCCTGGACTGAAGGTCATAAATATACTCAAATTAAAATTATACATGTCTAACCTCGAACTGTAGTCCCAAACATTCATGTGTAGAACAAATATGAAAATTTCTCAGCACTAACAACGATTATATAATTCCCCTGTGTAGGTATTTGAAGTTTTTACGTATTGTTTCATGCCAGAAATTCATGACAATTGTAGAACGTGCATGACAAAGTGACTATTAGAACCTTGTTCACTATTGACGCACTGAATAATTGGCAATTTGAATGTACAGTTTGCTAAAGAATACAGGATCATCTATGCTGAGAGTGTGTTGGCTAAGGTGGAGCATATGAGACGTTTCATGTGATACAAGGCCTATTGTAATTGGTGGAAAGAAACAGTGTCGTATACGAGACATAATTAGAAGGCAAATACGAAAATTCTGTAAATAAAAAATCCAATATATCAAAATAATAACCTAACACAAAACGGAATGAAGTCCAACATCACTGACAAGTACAAGAATCAAGCTACACCCATTTGGATTGAGATGCATACAGAAACAATTATTACTATTAAAAGTGTTCATGAACACCATATATGTTTAGGCATAAACAGATACATCACTTCCTGTGGAATTAGTATGGAGTAAGGATATGAGAAATTACATACTTGAGCATTATTACTTGTTTTTTCTGACAATAAAAGAGCCGTAAATGAAAGGCATCGGAAATGAGAAAATTGATATAATTGTTCTCGATTGACGGATTTCGTTGGATTCCAGTCCAAAAGAACTATGATACCTGGCGGTAATCAGTTTTGTGGTCAATTTACATAACATGTTTCGACGAACTGTCAAGAAGAGGTCATTTTCGTATTAATTGACTTTACCACGCATGGTGAGAGAGTTACATAATATAAAATCTTCAGTCTTAGAAACTAGACACATGGCTGCTGTGGAATTAGAAATAAGAGCTATTAATCAAGTTTTTGGTATTACTTTAGTTTAGGAGAGAGATTAACTGCTCTTGGTGTAACTTGAACATCAACACAAAACGGAAATGCGCTGGGGATTTTGAGTAACATTTAAGCGGTAATGATTCGAGGAAATTCTAGGTGTACAGAAGCTTTGATATTTGTAGTCAAACTTAGATTTCCTGCTCTGAAACGGAATAGACTGTTTTTTTTACGATTTGTTTCCCATTAGACTGGATTCTAATGACCCTGTAAAACTGTTATTCTTATGTGCCAATTTTTCCCATTGTAGTTTGGTTTCCCTTTTATCCCAAAACGTTTATTTTTTCACTGAGTATATTGTATATTTTGTATGTGGAGCATGTTATGTTTTTTTGCCATTGTTATCGAGCCCAGCGCTTTGGTATATTTGAAGGCTGGTGTTATCTTAACGTTCAAGTGGTATCTCTGTAATAAACATATTTATACTGACACCTAAAGTTTGTGATAGCTCGAACTTAATATGGGGTACCGCTTGATCAACCTCTTATTTAGCTATGTGGACGGATCTTTAGTTTAGTCCATCATGGTGTTTAGTTCTTGCTTGAAATGTTCCCAGTTTGTATGGACTGTCTTGATAGTGGGAATGTTTTCCGTTGTAGATCTATGTGCGAGAATACACATCCTGATCGGAGTCACGCGCAGTTACTACATAACCAGATTGAGCAGTAATGGAACATTGTTAGACATTTTAACATCCAGAATATCTTGGCGCCGTCCAAATTTGGGGTAATGGGTAGGATCTTTAGGTGCAGTAATGGTAAAAGACGAATCGAATAGGTATTTATGAAGATCATGTCTAGCGTCATTGATTACTTTAGATTTTCATTCCCAGTGTTTGGCGTTTAGATCTCCTGTTAATATGACTTTAGGATCAAGTCCGGCAATGATATCAAAATTTGGCGGTTTCACAACTGTCGCTGGAGTTCTGTAACCATCACTAAAATAAGGGGTACTCCGGGAGTCAATAATTGAATTGCTGACTCCTCCAGAGTGTGTGGAGTTGAAATTGAAATGGGTTTTGTTCGAAAATCTGTTTATTCTAATATCAATACACCTCAGTTTTTCCTACTTTCCCGATCTAGTAATATATTTTGGGAGACGACAGTCTTGAATTGGATTCGAAAAATGTGTTTCTTGTATCAGAGCAACGTTAAATTTATGTTCTGTCAGATATATGCGTAATATTTTTTTTTCTACTACATCTGCATTCCATGTGGCTATGGTAAGTAGATGGTGCATTTTTGATGACCTACGAACAGTCATCATGAATTATGTTCACAAATATTTCTACAACTACCGCACCCTTGGATGCCTTGTATGCAGCTTGTTTGACATACGGGAATTTTTTCCTGAATTTGATTCTCCTGATAGGATCAATGCTACGCGCACTCTATCTCTTTCTCTCTCTCATAGACACACACACACACACAACACACACACACACGCTAGAGAGCTCAGGCGTATTTGTGGGACACCCGATAGACACACAGGTAAAATCACCGACCTGGGTGACTTAAATCATCTCAACGTTTCTTATGTTGTTTTTTTAAGCAAAAAGACCATTTAGTGCTAATAAAGAACTTTGAAATGACTTTTTGTGGTAAGAAAATTGACATGAAAGTGAAGTATGCGAATTGGTGAGAAAATGTTTTACACACGAAAGTCCCCCATAAGTCTTTGATGCATAAGTCAAAATGCAAAAATGTCGTGTGTTTTCTTACTTTCGGGTATTACTCGCAAGTCAGTAAAAATACAAACTCAATGTGTATGTTTCTCTGTTAGCTCCGCCCACGGTTCCTCCCTTGAGAGTCACGTGACCAGACCTACTAGGAGAATTTGTTTAAATCATTGCTGTAAATCCATTCGTTTTCAAATAACTGTTGCATTGAATTGTTGTATATTTTAACTAACTATTAAAAAGTATATTAATGATACAATAATAGAATGAGTAAAAATATTTTAATACAATAAGAAATATATCCTATCCTGTATTCTGTAAAACAATTTCTGATCTGGCAAGCAAATGTCTAATGGTACGGGATAATATAAAACATTTTATTCGTTAATGTTCTACACATGGCATGAGGAAGACAATAGGCTACATAGGTGTCCATACTTGTTAATCTAGGTAATCTAGGCACTTTGTAGAAAGAGTGAACGAGTCATTTAATAGCCATCCGCGCATGGGTTTCTTGTTCAGCTCTTTGCTGAAGTTTCTGTAAGTTTCTATGCCAAAACTTTCCAAATACCATTTAAGAGTGTAGACTCAGGGGCTGAAAGTCTCCCAGTCCTCCTCCCTCACTTCCGAATATTAAGCTATATGACATATTAAAACTTACAAACATACACATCTATAAACATAAGCGTCTATAATATGACTTGTTCAATGTTCTAAATATATATTATCTTTAATTCAGAAGAATTAGAGTCAGGGTCGGTTTCAGATACGTTGAACCAAATTTTGAACACGGCTGTTCCAATAAACTGAATCAATACTTTGAAATGCATTGTATTTTGAGTTCTTATTTTTTTTTACTATACTAATTAAAGTTTTACCATCATCATTTAACAGCAGGCATACCCAGACAGGTACAAGGAAATGATACTTATTAATATGAATCCGGTCTTGGAGAACTTAATAAATTTGTGGATAAAATTTATACCACTGAAAATGAAGGAAAGGGTAAGTGTTACTCAAACAGATCCTTCTCTTTCATATGAATAGTTTATTTCATATTATTCGTACTTTAGTAACTAATATATACGGTGGTCCTTATTTCTCGACTTCCGAGTTTTTTTTTTCAGTCTTACCCCCTAAAATGGTTTCATATCAGACCAAAGTGACACATGAGAAATATTAGCTCAATTTAATAATATTAAGTGGTGCCCCAAGAGGCCTAAAGTTAAGAATGCACTTTGAGTGTATAGTATATGGCAAAATTTTGGAATGAGCCCCTGAAATTTAGAAACGGTTTAAGAGAATGGGAAGATATTTTGGATAGAGATACAGAAGGTAGACACTCACCTTATTTTGTGTAGCGTTGTCATGGCAACCATCTTGAAGTCCGTCATCTTGGATTCAGGTTAATAATTTCAAATGGGAATAGGGTCATGTGACATATCGTTTTGACGTAGCTTCTCACAACAAACTCAGATATGATATCATTTCCAACTTGTGTCTAATCATGTAACCGATATTACTTTTATAATAACGGCTTTGTTTTTAAATATATGCATAAATGTTTAAAAACTGGTAAACAGAAGGCAAAAAGCAAGCTAGAACGTTAATTTACACAATATTATTTGTATGTAATATTACGAGATATCAGAAGGTGCATAATGGGTAGAACAAAATCATATGGTACTTAGAAATACGTTAAGGCACGTAAGATTATGTATTAAGTTTTAGCCTTCAGGAATAAGAACAATCTAATACAGGCTAAGCATAAAATTACTGGTCAATTATTGTGAGTACGTATCAAATCCACTACAATTTGCAGGATTATATTTGGTCACAAAGTTACTTTTTACACTTACGATTTTACCATTGTTTGTTTCCTTCTGTCAGGGTAAATTGCACGGTAATCACTAACCCCTTCCAACAGAAACGGATTTTGGTTTTCGTCTTTTTGTCAATATGTTGTTATACTCCTGATACAACTTAATCATTTGTCACGAATAACTTTGCAATGAACAGATAGAACAGATGTAGTCGTTGTTAGTTTCCCAGCCATCAGGATCAGTTTTAAAAAGTCACTGGAAACTTGATACCTGGTGAAGAAGTACATAGTTTTGTGTGTTCACAGGCTACTTATCTCTTCAGGATCTATAGTATCATTATCCACAGTCATTGTTTTCACTATGTTCAGTTTTGTTTCATTAGACAAATTATATCAAACATGCCAAATCCAACTATCTCGGGAGAGAGGTACCACAGTTAATTACAGGATTTCTACGAATCAGCCTGGAAGATTTCAGTGTCTGGATACTCTGTTATTTTTTTGAAAACAGGAAATCGTTGTAAGGTGCCTCAATGGACCAAGTTTCAACGTACAACGTGACCAGAGAAATGCACACATCTCGAATTGATCTTTCTTCTGCACGTGTAAGATGGAACTGAGTCCTGAACAGGAATTCTTTTAAACAGTAAATAGCCTTTGCCATCCACCTTACATAATGAAGGGGCCCAGGATAGTGGAAACTATGCTCACGAGGTGCAATCCCTCCCAAAAATAAAATTGAGAGTTCCAGAAACAGTGTAATATTCCCTTCACAGTTAAAGTTGTAGAGTACTGAGACAAAAGTGTAATATTTTGTCACGAGTACTGTGAACATAAGTCAACGAATTTATCCTTGACTTCAAAAACGAATGTTGACACATCTAAACTGCTCGTAATATCTATTAAATAAAGACGCATTTAGACATGATGTAGTTAATCCAAATTTCACGAATAAACACTACCTTCAGTACGACCTGAGAAATGTTGTCGACACTGTAAATACATTATTTCTATTTCCAGTTTTTGCTTCAACACCTTTCAAGCGACCGGTGTTGGATGCCGTAAGACCACAACACAACGCTGGCACTTTATCCGCAGCACCCCATTCATCCAGCTACTGAAATACTACATCGGCTTGCTCTTTTCCACCACTATTGTCGAGCTTAGGAACCTCAAGAAGTTGTATGAAACCGTTACAAGATATTACAGCAGGTAATCTGTCAACATTTACGTGCTCACTTATCTCAGAAAGAAGAATATCATCGCATTGCACAGCAAGACCGATAATTTGGTCGTTACTGGTCACCTAAAAAGACACGAATCTAATTGTTATAATCATGAAATATAACCAATGTATTTTCTCGCCAAGTAAGGAAAACCTTGCAAAATGCTTACAAATCTGCCATCCATATTAAAATTTTATTAGGTCTCAGCATTTATTTTTTTAAAGAAATAGCTATTACCTGATTCGAGATAAGTTGGAAATGATGTCATATCTGTGCTTTTGATGAGAATCTACACCAAAACGATATGTCACACGACCCTAATCCCATCTATAATTTTGGACCTGAATTCAAGATGGCTGCCATGATAGTGCTACGTAAAATAAGGTGTGGTTCTACCTAACTAACTCTGTGCAAGATATGGTCCCATTTCTTCAGCCGTTTCCAAATTGTAAGGGTATATTCCAGAATTTGGCATGTACTAAATAGCAAAAGTGCATTCCAAATTTTAGGCCCCTTGGGGCACCATTTAATATTATTACAATGAGCTAATTGTTCTCATGCGCTACTTTGGTCTGATATGGAACATTTTCAGGGGGTGAGAGCAAAGAAATTTCAAAATTTATTTTTCTTCATGTAAATAAGGACCACCCTAATACAGGGTTTGTCCGGAGTAACAAAGCCTCATTTTTTTTCTCACAATTTATTGATCGAACACATACAAAAACTTAATATTCCTCAAAGTACGTACCTTGTGCATCAATACACTTTTGCCAGCGCGATTACCGTGCTGTATATGTCTTTTGAAAGTCCTCGGCCGGGATGTCCTTTAGAAGAGCCGTCGTGGTTTCTTGGATGTTCTTCACAGTGTCCAGATGATGTCCTTTAAGCACCCGTTTCAATCGAGGGAACAAAAAGAAGTCCGCCGGGGCTAGGTTGGGACTGTAGGTTGGGTGGGGAACCGTTGCTACGCCGATCCGGGTCAGGTAGGACTTCACATCAAAGGAGTTGTGAGATAGCGCATTGTCATGATGCAGCTTCCATGACCCTTGGAGCCCCTTTCGAAGAACTCTGGTGACCCTGGCGTTCAGTCTCTGAAGCACTACCTTGTAATATCGAGCAGTGACAGTCTGGCCAGCGTGGACAAACTCGTGGTGCACGATTCTTTTTGCATAAAAAACAATGACCATGGACTTGACTTCGGATTTGCTCATTCGAGCTTTCTTCTTGCGTGTGCCATTCGGAGCTTTGCCTCTTGGATTCCGGATCATATTAAAAAATCCATGACTCATCACCAGTGATTACGTTGTCCAGGAAATTGGGGCCATCCTCACAAAGTTCTGTCAGTTCCTGACACGTTTCCACGCGATTCAGTTTTTGCGCGTCGGTCAAGATTTTGGCACAAGTTTTGAACAAATTTTCCGCATGCCCAATTCTTGCGATACAATATCGTGGACAACGGTTTTCGGAAGGTTTAACTGTTCCGCCATCATACGAACACTAATGCGACGATCTGTGCTGAGCAATTCGCGGACACGGGAGACATTTTCCTGCGTTCGCGATGTTGAGGAGCGTACGCAACGGGCCTCGTCGTTGACGTTTTCCCGACCTTCTCCGAACATTTTGTGCCACTTCTTTGCCTGTGAATAGGACATGCAGTTATCCCCAAAGGCTTCCTTCAGCATGTCGTAAGATTCCTTTTGCGCCTTGTTCAGTTTCACACAAAATTTCAACGTGTAACGTTGCTCTAACGTTTTCTCCATTGTAAGTACGACAAGGTCACACAGCACGAAGGCGACTAACCCCGGTACCGCTGGAAAGCTTAAAGTCCCTCCCACTCTTTTTCACCGGTAGCACCGCTCGGCGCTGTACAGTCGCTTCACAGTCAAATGGGGCTAGTTACTTCCTGGACCAACCCTATATATATATATATATATATATATATATAATGTGTATAAATAAGAAATATAAATATTCCTAGATATTATTTTAATTATTAAAAACAAAGGGGCAACTGTCCAATTTGTTCCAATATTGAAGAAAGTAATATTCTCAAATCTAAATTTAGAGGTCGCTCTCAAAGTTTGAAACATTAAGCTCCCTTTATTATAAGAATAATACAAGGTATACCGAATGTAGCTTCTACTGTAACAGCCTAGTTGCTGTTCCATTTTTATATTTATTTTCTCCCCTTTTATTTTCTTAGTCACCGTTTCGTTTCCTTTCTGTGTGTTCTCTTTATCTCATTCTCTTTGGTTGGTTTTAGACTCTTTGAGCGTGTTTCGTTTGGATTTTTCTTTGGATTTTTATTCGTTATCCATCCAGGTTTTCGTTAGTCACGCAGCAATGACTTGGATCTAACGCTTGTCTTTGATTGGACCCTGGTCAATGCTTCGTGACTTGTTTTTTGCTGTTTGGTGTGAATCAGCCTTCTTCTCCGTTTGCTGGGAGAACTGCTCTCCCACGCCATGTTAGTTCAGTTCCAATTTTTAAAACGAGACGAATAGATGCATGGGCTTTCCGTCATCTGTACTTCCTAAGCCATGTCTACGATTGGTAATTATAAACAGCAAATTTAATATCATTTTTCGATTTAGACTGTTTTCGTCCATACCGGAAAATATATTACTCGAAGTAAGAAGAATTAGAACCGATATAAGTGCTATCAGGACTTTTCAACATCATTATTTCGAAATTTTCACCGTATTAAATTAATATTTTTGTTTTGAGATTATTTATCAATATGTACAATATGTTCTAAATTTCAGTATGGGGCCGCTATTGACCGAATTCTTACATTACAAGTATGGGTTCGTTGGATTTTAATAATCATATGCCAATTTCTCGTCTCCAGTTTTCCAAATCTATTCGAAGTTCCCGGTTAGCCATGTTTGACAGCTACCGCATATTTTCCTTACTTGATCAAATTAGCAACATGTCTGTTCGACTATCTTTGCGTACCGTTTCGATGTTATTAGTAAATTTAATATTATTCGACATGGTTCGATAATTTTGGTTTCAACTCCAGCCACTATTTTCGGATAAAAAAAATACATATTTAATAATATTGTTTTGCATTTTCAAGATTTATTCAGAACGTCTTTTGTATAAGGTAGTAATCATCTGTAATGACGTCACACAATTAATAGCGTTAAGGTGATTCTTTCTTTACCTTGTATTTTGGACTAGAACTTCTTTCGTGTAAGTAATGTTGTGATAAAACTTTTCGAAATTATATAACAATTTTTCGGGAATAATTTGTGAAAATATGAACGAAATTTATTAATTATTATAGAAATTATGGACATTTATATGTGACTACGCAACTTTCAGTTCTGCTTAATTAATTCAATATATACCAGAGATTCAAATTTGTTTGTTCCTACACCTCGACAGTAATTCTGTTCCTATTCTTATGATATTATCATATCCGAAAGCGTGAAATATGTACATTCAGAGTAATAAATTGAAATTCTGAAATTTTTGTATTTCTTTGAACAATCTTGAGTTTATGTTCAGTGAACGTAGTGTAGAAACCTCTCAGTTAACCAGGTACGATCTACGACATTAGTTGATAATCCTCTTACAGTGTTTAGTAATATTTGTGATGTGCAGTGAGTTATTTAATGTTTGACTTGATATTCATTGGGAATTAGCTACTAATCGTTACGTGAAGTTGACAGCAATTGATACAAATTATATATGTGTTTCGGTAAACCTATCGTTTCGAGTGATACGTTTTAATTAGATTAGATAAGTTCATAAATACGTATACCAGTGGTAGGATTCTTTCGCCAGCTGAGAAGTGATAACTTGGGAAAAGAACTATATATTGAAGATCTGGTTATTTCTGCGTTGAAATATGAAGTGACTCCAGCATGTGATTTGTGTGAATATATATTATTTGCATTTTGCGTTATGACACTACGTTTGGATTAAGTTGCGACCGTCATTCGTTTGTGTTCGTTCGTCTTTATTTCAGGAATTGCGATTCCAGACTACAGGTGTGGGCCCTACTAAGGTAAAGGTAAGACATGGTCTTTTGCCACCTTGTAGACTTCGAAGTGAGTAAAGACATAGTATGAGTCACATATGAGTCGTTATGCGTATCATCGTTTGAGATGATTTCCGAAGTAAAGATTTACGTTTTCTTTCTTAATCTGTCGCTAATCTGAACCAGCTGGTTCTTGGGAATATGAACTGACGATCTAATTAAACGATTGGAGGTGTCGCCTTACCGGTATTTCCTCCCTCGATCTAAATTATTTTTTTACAGCGATCACAAGGATCTGGAATCCTCTTTCCCAGATATTCTTAAATCTGGAAGACATTTCTGCGCCGCTAGTCTGGGGTGTAGAAAATGTTTGGAGCTACAGGTTAGGTTAGATGCGTTGCGTGGGTACTCTATTCTCATGGCGACCCTATTTGTCTGTGTGATCCTCTTTTGGGATCATTAGGTTGGGGACGTCTCAGTTTTTTGCGACTCCAGCCAGTATTTCAAAAACCTGTGCGTTTCACTACGATTTAAAGTTATTTTTCGTTCTACAATGTCACAAGGTGAATACTCACTCAAAAGAACATTACTTGTTATTGACAAGTCCTAATGTCTGGATTTCCCATCCATGATCTCTGAGAACCTGCAGAAAAAGTTATATTTAGTTGAATTGAATTTATTTTAAGGCCTTTAGGCAACTATGGCTCAGGCCGAGTTGTATTTAGTGTTTACTGTTGATATGCAATTGACCTTGATGTTCTACTTCTAGACCAGTTTCGAAGTGAAGCGTAAAACTAGTGATGAGTATGCGATGTCGATAAAGTTGATTATACAATTAAATAAAATGTTACATACTGGGGAATAAACTTAAACACTGCTTTCCCTGTAACCGCAGATTGTTTTGGGTAATACATTGCACAATTTCTTTAGAAGTAATCCGTTTACTTGCATTATTCTGTTGGAGGTATGCGCGAGCCTCCAACAGAAAAATCTCTCTCTAAGATCATTGTCTCACGAAACGATGTGTAGGGAACTAGGTGTTATATCAGTGTTTATGTTAATCTAATAAATTTGTTTCAAATGTAATCTCAGAATCTAATAATTCAAATGATTTAAGCTGCTTTTGCAATACAGCTCAATATCTTGAAGAGCATAATCACTGGCTATTAGTTCGTCTTCCATTTGCAAGAGTGATACGTATCACACCTTTTTCTACTATTTTCATGTTATCCATTTTCTATTGTTTGGATCCTAAAATAATTTGTCAATCTTGATATAAAAAAATAATAAAATAAAGGTAGATTGTCATATTGGAGAAGAATATAAACACTTTGACACAGAGAATAATATTTATTTTATATTTAGTAAATTATACGTCTAAAGAACTTTGGTTTTGCGTAGCTCCGAGGTACATATTAAAATTTAAAACATTAAACAACCATTAGTCGATCTTTTAATATACATATTCATTAATATTAAACTGCAAAAGTATATTATAACCATATTTTTGTATTTGAATTTACTTAGGTTCAAATCTATGGTGCCGATTATAGCAAGTTATATGATTTTGTGCCTAGAGATATTCTACCATTTGAGTATGGTGGAAAAGCTGGTTCACTGGACCAAATGAATGGTATGTAAATTCAATACATATGTTTCTGGAAATTTAAAATTTAGCAAACTACATTATTGCTAATAAATTATTTTCTTCCCTTTTCTAGGGGTTTGAATTCTTTTCTTAGTACTTTCCATTTGGTGTTTTATGTATTGGAACTAATGAACTCTGCATTTAAGATAATAAATTAGAAGCAAACCTAATGCGAAAGAAGCTTCGAGTAAAAATCCGCTTAGTGAATGGAAAACAAGTTTTAGTGACAAATACTATGTTTAAAAATACACACATTTTTATCTAAACAAATTTATTGATATGGGTTTGAACTCGTTTTTCCGAGACATTCCAACGACACCTCAACTGCCTTCCTAGACCAAGTAGTTCCAAAGGTAGAAATTGTAACCCCTGCCATTGGAATGATTGATACAAGTTTCAAGTCGTCTTGCTGAGACCTTCCCAACGACACCTCAAACACCTTTCTAACTCCAGTAGTTCGAAAGTTGAAAATTCTCCCCTTCGAAACTCGGAACCTCCCCAGCTATCCAGATGAATGTACCGTGTTTGGAATCGTATTACCAGGAAATTTCCAAGAACACCTCAATCACTTTCCTAGCACTACTGGTTCCAAAGATATAAATTGCCCCTATATCTGGTACCGTCTCGAGCTCTAGATCCGCCTCACAATATGTATCTGTATAAAGCTTTGAGCTAGTCTCGTCGATACTTTTCCAACGACACCACAATCACCTTCCTAGCCCTTAGTAGTTCCTGAGTTGAAAGTTGTCGATGACCAGACAGACGAAGCGGGCGCATAATGTTTCTCAACCCTGCTGCTGAATGCTAAATGGATAAAAGCTATAAATATCCGAAGAAATAATTTCTTTTTTGTAAGGAATAGATTCCGGTATACAAAACCCATAAAACACCTCAATTTTCTTTTCTAACACATAAATATTATACATTAATTAATTGGTTCGTATCTCGATAGATCCGAATTTGCACTTGTAAGGAAAATCCAGTTTTACATAATTGGACTTGCCGGACGTTCCGGTTTGGCCGAGACAGTCCCGGTTTTGAGGAGATGTCCTGGCGTGACGACTGGTTTAGTGTTTTGTTCCAGTGAGATGAAAAATAATTGCGGATACTTCTATAATTTTCATTGCTAATTTACGTATTTATTTATTTGTGTTTTGAATTACATACTGGGGAGGTTATGGTATCTCTTACAACTAATACCAAAGCTAATTACAGTTAAATACAACTTCAGCGTAACAAATGAAGATTTCGAGATTGCATAATAAAGAAACAAAACATGTATCTGCAAGTTACTATAAAGAAATAAACATTTACTCTACACCCTCCAACACACACCCATACGTATTGACATTCGTTGTGTGAGGCGTCCCTGTTGTGAGCTTGAAACATCTGGCAAATCTAACACAATAGAACTAATTTCCAGTGCCCCTGTGCCTTACCTCAGTTATTTACCCGAAACTGCTAATGAATGCCCTTATCTCCTGCCACATTTGTCAATAATACAAGGCTGTCAAACGTCCTCCTCCCTTTTCTCGCTGCCTGCGTTATTTTTTTAACTAAGTCTTCTTCATATTTTTCTCCCACCCTTTTCCTCCTAACGTTCCCCCTCCTGAAAAGAAAAAATAGTTACCAAAATCAGAAATTTGAGTCATAAATTGCTATTGTTTAAAACTGCAAATAGGCAGATGGCACACAGAAATATTTTCTCTATGACCAGGGCCAAAACGCAGCTCTCTACGTGTAAAACTAGTTAAGTGATGTATGTAGTGATTTTTTAACATGGGGAAGGTAAGACTTTCAAGAAACGTAGACATTAGAATTAAGCGAAATGCCAAATCTGTGACAACAACAGAAGTGATAAAAGCAATACATGTGCCGAAGGAAAATATACAAACAAATCCAATTATCCTGTTGAGGAGATCGACTCTGCTAGCACATTCAAAATGTGGAAAGGTATGGTAAAGGCCGAGCTGCTAAAGCATGAGCTATGTAGTTAGTCAGAGTAACTGTTTGATTCATCCTTCCCCCTAGAAATCAAAACAAGTCAGTCCTTGCTGATGCGATGTGGGCTGTTGTAGAGGGGGCACAACACACGCAGTTTGTAGCTAATGTTTAAATCCTAGAGGTAAGTGCTTTGTTTCATCGGCTGCCATCTGTAAGAGGGAAACCATTTGTGGATATCTGAAAACCGTACTTAACATATATTTCAAGAAAACATTGAAAAATAATCATTCTCTTTGATAGTTATTCTGCTGATCCAACCAAATGTGCTGCTTACGTAAGGCTTTTTCATAATATTGTATGCTCTTACTTCGTGTTTCAAGATCACACAACGATGTACTTTGCAAGAAAGACATCTTAGTAAATAAAATGAATCAGTGGCAGTTTGTTCATATGCTTGGAGCCCGTTGAACGAAGCTGACAATCAAACATATGCAATACGTGATATTGATTTAACGAGTGAGAAGACAGCTTTGAGGGTTTCGCGAAAGTAAGATGTATGACAAATGTATTTTTTCAGCATCAGTCAAACCACAATGTGCTCAAACAATGACTGTGGCGCATAGAAACGACCGTGTCGAGTCTTACCTACCATATGCTTTTCACACATGCCTTAGTAGGATGGAACACATCTAAGCTATATGTAATAGGAGAAGGTAAAGCGTTTAAGCTGCTCATGAGAAATCCAATGTTACACAAGTATGAATATGTTGGATGTAATTACACCAGGAGAAAATGCTATAGTGGCCTTGTATGGTGGGTCCTATTCTAACACTTTGGATTCACTTCCAGTGAAACGATTCATCAAGAAAGTGGTACGAAACACTTTCTCCATCCAACCCCAATCCCTGTCTTCAACATCTGCAGAGTATCATGGTTTCAGAGTCTACTACCAATTGAATCGCTGATTTGAGAAACGTCATAAGTGAAGCAAACTATATTTTACAAGAGAGTTTTAAAACTTTACACACAGAGTTATAATTATTGAAAATGAATACGCTAATGTCCGCACATCAGATCCATGTAGGTCGACTATTGTCTGTTGTTGAAACGGCAGTTAGATCTAGAAGCAAATGTCCTTAAAGAATTAAAGATGCATGTAAACTCATTTTCATCACATGAGTGACTTATGACGTTTCTCAACTCAGCGATTCAATTGCAAGCATGGATAGGAAATGACACCTTGCTTACAACAGAATGGGCATGAAACATGTCGATGGTCAACTGCTCCCAATAATGACATATTTACTACCTGCTCCATTATTAATTCTCGAGATGATTCGCCGCAACTGCAAATCAGACTGTGGTGTTCTTGACGCAAAAATGGACTGGAATGTCCACCTTTATGCGATAAATACCGGGGTGCAGCCTCCACCAGCAGTATGACGAACACTTATTGATTCCAAGGAGGAATGATGATGATAGTAATAATGATAATGACGGTATTGACGATATTGATCAAGTATTTTAATAATTCAATGATTGTGTAGAATTAATGTATGTTTGATTTATATAATTTTCCACAATGAAGGCTCTAAGGTGATTGTCAAGGACAAGCCAGATTTAAGAAATATTTTGAGTTATGGTAACATTAATTATTGTCTACTCAACGAAACAAACCGCGTTGAAATACGTTGATTAGAAAGAAAGATGATGAACTTTTCAGATGAAAGGCATATTTTAATAAACTTCTAAAATGGCAGACAGCGACAAGCCAGACTCATTATTTGTTTTTCAGTTTCTCAGCCGTTATGGTGCAAATTACTTTCTACTAAACGAAACAAACCATTTGAAATTAATTTATTATGAAGAAAGATACAATGATTATTTTTCAAAAAGGTATTTTAACCAATTTCAGGTGAGCTTAAAATGGCGGCCAAGGGAAATCCAGATTTTGGTAAACTTTTAGTATGTTGATAGGGACAACTTTTATTACAAGCTAAATCAATCGGGTATTCTTTTATAATTAGTTTTGTGTACAGCTTTTTTATATAATGGCTAGACTAATTTTACGACCACGTATTGCAATTTAACTTGTAGTAATGGGCGTGACCGGGATGTCGTTTTTGTCACGTACACATTTATCGCACTTATAAAATGGAACTCCGTTGATCATCAAAATGTCAAATTTAGTTATACCCATAGTGAAACAACGTCTAGGGTTGAATCATTTTTTTTACGTGAAACACAAGGTAAATTATTGGTTTTCCGAAAAAACAGACAAGAGCATACGCCACAAGTATCAGCACCTCGTTGCATCTTGGATAGTATTAATAATAGTTACCACTGATATACCTGTGAATTCAGAGTATTGGCTATTTCTGACTATAATGTAATTCGACAAGATAGAAGTCAAAGAGGTGTTTTTCTTTCATTGTATTACTCTAATGACCTGCAGGTGAAGATGTCACACAAAGATGAGGCAATTGGAGTTGAATATATTTCAATAATTGCTAGGATTTATGCGAGAGGCTTATGTGTAATTTCCTTGTACAGATTATACTACTCTAGACTCAATATGTTGGAGGATTTAGTAAGAAATATTTACCCTCTAGTTGGAAACTTATATATTATTGGGAATCTCAAATGCGACCAACTTATTTCACATATGGCATAAACTGTTGATTAAAAATATTTCAGATACCTTTAACCTCATGCAAATAATAGAAAAAGCTATAAGAATCACTGTTCGATCGGTTTACGTAAAATGTTAAGCTATATTTATTAAGAGACAAAACTATTATTAGATTAATTGGTAAATGAAAAGTGCAGGCGATGAAAGCAAAGTCCAAGAATAATAATTTCTCTTAATAATCATTTTAAATTCTAATTATGTTCTTTGCTTCCATGTATTTAATATTCTTAAAACTTCTAATACTTGTGGAATATATTTACATTCAGATTTTAACTTTCTTATCTGTCGTTGTTTAGTGCATGTTAGGAGTGCAAACTATTTTTGTTTTAGATTTGTATCACCCATCGTTCTCTGTAAGCTTCAAATGACAAACAACAGCCTCCAAACACCACAATATTTTCAGGCCGAAACAAATACTAAAACATTATGCATCAACCTTTTAATATACATTTAGAAATCTTATCCGAGAGACACGTTTTGATATCTTTAGTTCCCTATGTGAATGAGAAAAGTCCAAGAATTGTAACGTGATATTAATTATATACTTTAGATGGAAATATACTCTATATTGCAACAATAATCAATGATTTCTGATGTTTTAGAGGAATGGTGCAATTTATTTGTGGAATACAGAAACTGGTTAATTGAGATGGGAAGAAAGAAGACCGATGAAAGCAAAAGACCAGGAAAATGTAGAAATTACAGTGACATCTTTGGAATGGAAGGAAGTTTTCGAGCCTTAACTTTGGACTAACCCATCATAATAACTCCAATATAAGGAAGCTTCGTTATTGAATGTAATGTCATTCCAAATGCTTGGGGCTAATATATGTTTTAGATATAGAATGACAGTACACTATGAAGAAATATACGTATATGAAGAAAGATAGGGGTAATTGTTGGAACGTTGCAATAGTATCTTCGGTAATGTATTACGCTCTTTCGAATACCATAGATTTTCGTTACGTAATGTCTATATGGAAGACTATACTTGTTTACACAGGGTGTTGTTACAACATTAATCCATATAGTCTAAATGTTTTTATAATTTACACATTTTATTCTGAGTGTAAATAATAAAACATTTTGAAGTGTTGACTGAAACAATTAATGGTTCATTTAAATTACTGAAGAATCTCTTAAATTAAAGTAATAAGTTTTATTTTGTAAACGTCATTCCTTGTCATAAACCATAGGTTCCTAATTCTAAGCTTATGCAGACCATCTAATCATATGTGTTATAATCTTTTTGCAAAAAATGGAGCTCACGTAGGTACTACACAATACGCTGATCTTTGTAGGCTTAAAAGGAACGAACTGTTGTATAATAGTTTTTGTATGTAGTACTGCTATGGGATAAAATGCTAATATATGATTAGAAATAAAATTCTATATTACATAACGATCTACTAACATTTTCTTGAGGGTTCTTTCACTCCCTTCGTATCTGTTCTGCGTAACCTAGCACGTAAGGTTGTACACAGCTGTTACAGTATATTTATATTTGCTTCTTATGTTACACATATATTGGCTCATTGCTTGAAATAAATACTTCCGAACATTAATCTCATAAGTATTAACAAAACATATAAAATAGTTATTTTGAACGTTAAGATTTCAGAAAAAAAATAACATTTATTTCATTATTTATTTATTTTTCAATGTTACAAGTAATTTTACAGCCATTACGGGTACTCGGCCAGCCTCACACAACTCACTCATTTATAAATATAATCTTACCATATTAGTAAAATTTATATTTACATAAACTTTGCATATAATGTAATTTTTTTCTCTCCAAAATATGAATATAATTTTCTGTAAACTATTCCTAAATTATATTAAGTTACTAATTTGGGTTATTTATTTTCCGTTCTATGTGATGCTCCAACTTTGGTTTTGACAAGTTATCCAGTTATGTTAAAGAAGTAGCTTGTTTGTTTGAAATTATTTAGAGAACTATTACTCACTTAGTTATCGAGTAAAGCCATGATTGCGAAGAGTAGCCCATGACCTAAACTCAACGTACAAAAAAGCATTTGCCTGGTGTGACAGGAAAAACATAATAAAACCTCAGTCTGGATGGTCGGCCACTAGTAACGATTCCAGGACTTTTCAAGATGGAAGCCAACGCTCTAATAACTGAGCTACTGCAGCTCACTGTAGTTTCTATTGTAAAAGTTCATATTTGTTTAGTCTAGTTATATATGTGTGTAAGAATAAAACTCAGCTGGAACAATGCTTTTGAAAGTTTATATTCTGATGTAACAGCACCTCTTGCAGCAAAATAAAGTTTTATCAACAATAAGTCTGAGTTATCATTCGTAACAATGAACATGATTTCATAAAGTGGTCAGGTTAAAGGTGTAGATCACCCCGCCATCTTAGTATGACCTTTCCATTGATTTACAAGGGAATCGTTTTACTCGTTTCATGTCTCTCAGGAGCGTAATTTTTAACTTCTGCTTTCGCCTAGTGTTTCGTCATGTTTTCTTTGACTCATGCTATTTTCTGGAAATTCAATATTTTACACACGAACAGTATAATTTCCCATTGACATATTGTGATTTATATGTTAAACTATTAATAATAAGTATACTCATATATTTGAAGAAATTTTACAAACCAAAGCTCTACAAAGGTAAAAATAACCCCCAAGGCAAATGTCGTGAAAGCATAACTTGAATATTCAACTTGTGAGAGACTTAAGACGAGTAAAACGATCCCCATGTAAATCAATGGAAAGGTCATACCAAGATGGCGGGGGTTATCTACACAGTTAATATATCATTGTAGTTTTCTTGTGGATGGTGTCACAGAAGTTTAAACGCAACTGACAAAAAAAATTCAACTAACGATAAATTTCTTTGTACGTAAGATACGTGTCACACAAGAAAGTCAATCTCTGGTCACGATATAAAGGCATTAAGATTGGAGGCATGATAATTGTCATTGTTGCATAGTTATATTTCAGTTGTAGTGTTATTTCTATTATTCTAAAAGCTATTTGTGGTTTATGGGTGACAGGGTCTCATGTTTTCTGAGTAGATTCACATATGGGCGTAAAAAAACAAAATATCTGTAAAACAGACAAATGCTAAATATAGATCAACTTGTTAGTTAGATACATTTAAAAGGTCCTACAAACCACATTTATATCTGAGGTCCTACATTTCACATCGACATCGATAAAATGTTTGGGTATAACGTGGACAACCGAGGAGTCGTCTAGTGTTAAAGAAGGACGACCACACGACTTGCTGCGCTTTATGTTCCAACGAACAGAAAGTGTGCTTAGGCAAACTCCATTACAAAGAATGGAAGTAGCGTTGTTGCATGAGAAGTGGCCTTCGAAATTAGGCCCTGGCAGTTTCTTTCAATATCCTCAGCACACCTGAATTCCGGCCTCAGCCATAGTTGCCTAAAGGTAATTAATGACATTCAAATTGTCTTGAATACATACGTAGACTACCAATTAGAAACGTATGACTCCATTCTGTTAAAGAATAATAGTTCAAAGAAATGAGTGTATAACATGCAAGCAACGAAAACAGTTTTATGTAGTGGGCATCAATCCCCAACCTTCGGGGCAAAACGCCACGCACATGGCCTCTTTGTGATACATTCTAAGCAAGTACTTGATAGTCAAAACTACCCTATTCAAATACGTTTTCAGCTATGTCATGGAATATAGCCCGATCCTAAACTGTTTAGTGACTAGAGGAAATATTTTTTAGGCTAAACAAATCTTATGTTCAAAGGACTTGCTTTGTCTCCATGTGACGGATTATACGACATTCACAACAGCCCCTTAAAGAGCAAACTGACAAGTTCTTTTACACCATACATGTTTTCCATCTAGTGTCATGGTTATTGAATTAAACTTTTATAATCATATTCCCAGATAAATCACTCCATAATTAACTCTTCTTAATATTACATAGATTTAATAATGGATAAAGAAGCTACAGTCGCTATACATTACTTTCCAGCCTTAAATCGTATTTCTCTTTTCTAATAGTTCTATGTATTATTTTCTGTTGTTTTCTTTTACCAACATGTATAAATATTTTTTATTTTATTTTATTTTGTTTCTCTTTGTAAACTGCTTTCACATTTCATTATATTTTAGTGTCCTTCTTGTATCACCCTATATGAAGAACTTGGATGTTTGCGTTCAGTCACTGTAAAATGAGAAATATCTGTAGAATTGTATCTGACCACAAATCTATTGTAATTCACGAGGTTTTCTAGGCCGAGAATTTTATGATAATAATTTGCCAATGCCGTATACAATAGAAATCTTATGGATTGAAAAGCTATATAAGCACTCCAACACTACTTGCATGCGAACATTTTTGCCTTCACAACCTGAACTGAAACTGCAAGTAAAATCTTTGATTCTGGAGCCGACCGCGGTAGTCGTGTACTCTTATGCCCAGCATCTGTCAGATCGTTTCTTCGAATACCATCTGGGGCATAAATATTTGTGGATTTTAACAAGTCTTGTACTTATTTAATCGATACGGATCAATAAAATAACCGATAGAAATAAAAGTTTACCAAAGTTATATTTTAGTTTTAGATTATCAGCATCTTGCGACTAAACGGGTGACACAGTAGATTAAAATGTTAGAATTATTTATATTTATTTATTTAGATAGATGTATAAGTTATTTTTAGAAGTTACTTACTATCATAAAACTTACAATTGGTTTGGCAATATTCTCAATATTTATAATTTTCAAAATTCTGGACTGTCACCGTCGACATTTATATTTCACAGCACCAGTGCTCTTCATTAGATCGTCCACCATTTGCTGAAATTCTTTGGCACTCTAAGAGTGCTATTACCATGCCTCCATGCAGTCTATTTGTATTTTTTGTTCTATTAAACTTATTTGTTAGACACATTATGTTTCAGAAGACTTGAAAATGAAGATTACAACACAACCATCAGTGTTCTTTTCAATATTAACAAACAATCACAATCCATTTACAATTATGATTAAATAAATTTTTATTTCTAGAACAGCTGAAAAGCTATTTCCAATAATATTTTAAAACCTTAGCTACTGAGAAAATTTACAGAGTTACAAGTAAAAGAAAACGAATAATCGTATAGACTCAAAATTAATAATATATGACACAAGAAAAACTTTATATTTCCATAAAATGAAAACAAAACTATCAACAATAAACAAAGTATATTTTATCCCTTATCATACCAAGGTCATTGTACTTTATTTCAAACGTCCATACATTTTTATTAAATTTGTATTGATCAATCACATTGTAATAATAATATGATTTTACATTTCCATGTGCTAGAAATATTACTTGATTATTCAAAACTGTACTTACATCTTGCTGGCATAATCGCATCTTTTTTTACCATTTCAAAGTGGAAATATCCCGTAAGCAATATATTTTCTGTATAATGTAAATATGTTACACGTTAAAAAGTTACTAGGTGTAAAATTCTTAGCTAAGGAAATTATGACGTTGGGACACAAATATGACATATGATACGACGCGAAATAGGAGCCGGCCGGGTAGCCGAGCGGTCTGCGGCGGTAGGCCATTGACCCGAATGTCCTGGTAGGGACATGGGGGTGAATTTTAACAGCTAAAGGCAAATCGTCACGGCCCGAAGTCCAAAGTTACTCGACTGGCCCATATAAAAATAAAACGTCTATGAAAAATAGTTGCGAAATATGACATATAGAAGGACACGAAATAGAAAAAAAAGGATAATATAGAACATAAAGTAGGGTATAAAACAGTGGACATAAAGGATATGGAGACGCATAAAATAACAAGCGAGGTCCCTTGAGGGCCCAATGCCAATTTTGCATTTTTATAGAAAACCCGTGAGCCGAGTTTTTCTCCATGCGTTTCTATCATCAGGACTAAATCCGAAAGGCATAGAAAAATCTCACATCTATGTACACCCACTAGTTATTAGTGGGCACCATTAAAACCTTTTCTGGAGTCCCTGTATGTCCCACCTTTGTATGTTAAGGGTTAAATGATGTAAGTATTTAAAACTGTGTACACTATGTAAACAAAACCTATAAGGTCAGCAGTGAACACAGCGTTCGTATTTCATGTCACTAAAAATATACCATTGAGCTAATATTAATGTAACAAATAGAAAAACATAAGATTGCATTTTAAGTATAATCTCTCTCTCTCTCTCTTCCTCTCTCTCTGTATCTATCTATCTATCTAACTAACTAACTATCGATCTATCTAGCTATCTATCTTTAAAGCCCCATGGAACAATTGTGTTCGCTTTCTTCACCTTAGTACCCAACATCCTCAATTGAATCATATAATATCTCTTAGATGTTTGGTGTATAACATTGTACCTAAGCTTCAACTTTTGCCTCAATCTTTTTTATGTCACAAGACGGCGCAAATTACGCCATGCATCTATCGTGTGACGATTTAAAATGTTACACATGTCACTAATTATAATTTGAGCATACGTCCAGAGTCTGCCTCCAATAGAAAATACTCCTGCAAATAGTTTGAATGAATTTCGCAACGTTCAAAGCCGTCCCCTTCTCCGATAGTAGCCTTCTTATTCTCAAGGTGCTCCTGTAGCACATTTATAAACTTTTAAAGTGCTATCGGACCGACACACTTTGTCCACGTCTGCATGTACACCTTTAAAATATTGTGATCTCACAAGAAAACACAGTGTAAATGGCACCGCTAATAATGGGGAAGATATTATCAACTAGGTTCCACAGCTTAAGTAAACATCCCTGGTTACGAAACAACAGCAATCATCTTTAACGTCTTCCACTTTGCAACAAGAGTTAGCCCCCAACTGCAATTAGTGAACCTCAAGTTATTCCTACTACTAGTACTACTACTAATACTACTATTCCTTCACCTCCCTTCCCCCCCAAAACTAGTGTCTCTCAAAGTGATGGAATTGATTATAAGTGTCCAACTCTTATTACTTATAAGTATAATGGTGACGAACAACATAATGTATCTCCTTCTCCCAGTACAACTCTAATCTAAACAGTACCTCAGTGTCTCAATATACTAAAAGAAAAATTGATAATTAACTGGAACGTACAATCACAAAACGTCAAATACAATAGTCTCAAACTGATTCCTCTGTTGATCCGGATACCGAACCAATTGCAGAAGATTTTGTAAAGACGCTCCCTCTCTTTTACAGTAAGATGTCACAGATTGGACAGAAGCTCATCTTCAGGACATTCTGAACAAAATCAAAAGTTTTAAAAGTAAATTGTTTGATTATATACTGATGTTGTTAATGGTCTCAAACCCCTCTTGTGTGATTATCTGGTGGATGCTGATATAATTTGAAATGGCGTATTCAGCGTATTGTTAAGAACATTGAAGATAAAACTGCAATGTAAAAGATTTTTAGTTTCTTCTCTATCCGTTTCTTTCGGATTGTATGGTTGGCAGCAATTGTTTGTATTAGGTCTCAATGTACAGCATTTTGCACCTTTTCATAAACAAATCTGTTTTTGTTAATATGTTACACAATTTTCTGCTCAAGTCATTGGGTTACAAGACACTAATGTGTAATCAATGGAACAATGTTCATTTTAAAGAAATAATAACTTTAATTCATGAATATAATGGAACGGCTACTGTTATTCATGAATATCTTTTATCCTCATGGAACATTGCTGCTCATAGGATTCTAACTTAAGGATCTTTACAATTTGCATATCTTTCTAGTAGTCCACAGCAATTATGTTTAATAAACACACACATGGCGGAAAGCGAAGATGACAGCACCAAAAATCACTAAAAATTCTGGACACATTTCTTCCTGCTGCTGAACCTGATGTTTAAATACTTCTACTTGGCGACTTCAATGTGACTTTGGCTCCAATTGACCGGGAAAACTGGAATGAAACAAAACCCATTAATAAACTGCTTTGTCCATTTTTTGTGCTCGTAGTGAGGACTTGAGTGGTGTACTTCTTAGCGGAGAGACGTGTGTTGGTGTCGCTCCTGTTTGAACGGCTGTTTATGTGGTAGAAACGGACTGGACATGGAAAGCAAATAAGTGAACTTTTTCCATATAAGTGTGACATAAACTAGCGCAAGCACCAACTTCCCCCGATTTTTTGGAGGGGAGTTATTGAGTGGCGAAGTTATACACGTAAATCTTATAGAACCGCAAAAAAGCCACGTTCATGCCAACACGTACGTACTATAAAATGAAAAATCATTAGTCAGCATTTCAAAAATAAACCGGAAGAACGAACAAACTAAAAGAAATTAAAAACAAAAGAACTAAACGGAATAGAGCTTAGCGGTAGGCAACCAACCACGCATTTGAGTTTGGTTGGTTGCATAACGATCGGGCAAACTTGGTAACCCAAGCGACATAAAGTGAATAGAACAGTATCTTAAATTTTATCGTGTTCAAGGAGGCATCGGGCGCTACGGCCTCCTGGGTCTCGTGCTCTCTGAACTGCGTCTTCGGGAATGTTGTTGCTGACACTCACAATAGTAAGTATTAGGAAAGGACCCAGTGCGTGTACGGTTACGAATCTGTGAACTCGGATATGACAGATAGATCAAAAAGAAGGCTGTCGACGGGAGCCATAATGGAATACACGGACATAAATAAATCCGGAATGAAGAAGCTCGAAACCGAGTGGAGAAACTTTCGAAATTCGGACGGGAAGGAAATATCAGCAACTAATCCATATAAGCTGAAGTGGTCAGAAAAGATTAAAAAAAAGAAATAAATGCAAATAAATCAAGATCATCCAAAGAGGACAAAGAACTGGAGGACAAGATAGTAGCAGAAGTAAATGCCGAATGGGAAGAGGCAAATAAGGCATCAGAAACTTCGATGGAGTTAAGAAGGGTAAGGAAATTGAGCCTGTCCCGTGGGGAGGCGATGGACGTCCAAGAGATTGGAACACCAACTATGACAGAAGACCCAGAAACAAGAAAGAAGAGAGTAAGAACACCGGAGGAAGAAGAAGCGAGCAAAAGACACAAGGATCAGGAACAAACAACAGAGTTAAGGATACGCGTTGCTTACCTGGAAGGAAAGATAGAAGAACTTGAGAGAAACAACAACAAACTTAGCAAAGAAAATGACAGATTAAGAGGAGAGGAACTTAAATTGGTGAGGTG
Source organism: Lepisma saccharinum (assembly GCA_022664845.1). NCBI lineage: Eukaryota > Metazoa > Arthropoda > Insecta > Zygentoma > Lepismatidae > Lepisma > Lepisma saccharinum. The sequence goes on from JAGDQP010012260.1 coordinate 48,858, forward strand.
GCAAACTAAAGTGGAGGAGAGAGAGAATGAGATCGAAAATCTGGAAAGGAAACTGAAGGAAGAGAAACAACAGGCTATCGACGGAGCCATTAGGATCAAGGAATTAGAAATTATTAGTCAACAAAATGAACATAGAAGATTGGATGTAGAAGAAAAAATAACTCAATTGGAGGAAGAAATAAAAAAATTGTACAGAGAGAATGGAAGCCTCAAGAATGAAACAACAAAAACAACAGCAGCGGTCGTACCAACGTTTGCGGACATGCTGAAGAAGAGAGAAGAACTGCCGGAGAAAATAAAAATAATAGAAGCCAACAAAAGACAACCAAAACCTACCATACTAATAAAACCGAAGGATGGTGAATCGATAAAAGACATAAGAATGAGGCTAACAAGGACTATTGGAAGAAATGATAAAATTAATTTCCAAATGGTGCAAACAAGAACTGCCCTAGTATTGCAGATGGCGACCACACAAGATGAGGAGAAGCTGATTAACCACCCGGGAATTGGCAGAAGCTTCGAATCAATAAGTAGAGTGGAAAAGAAGAATCCGCTGATGATCGTCTACGGAATCCCAGTGGAACTACAAGAGAAAGAGGTATTAGAAGAACTAATAGAGAGGAACTTACCAGAAATAACGGAAGAACAGAAGCAATTGATAAAAACAAGATTCAAAACGGGACCGAGGGACAGGGACAGATACCACTTGGTAATCGAGGTCCCTCGTTCGGTGAGGGAAATCCTACTCCACAGACCAAAAATATACATTGGATATGAAGCTACAAATGTCAAGGACTACTTAGTAGTCACGGTTTGTATGAAGTGTAAAGATTACGGGCATATCGCGCGGAACTGCAGAGATGATGAAAGATGCGGCCATTGTGGTGAAAAGGGCCATAAAAAACTAGAATGTCCGGACAAAAACAAAAATAAAGTATGTATACCATGTCATAAAAAAGGGAAGAAGTGCGGGGTAAAAACACAACAGGAGTGTCCTCAATATAAGATGCAACTCCAACGCACAATAGAAAAGTTCGATTATGGACCCTAACCAAACATCAGCGGAAGGAGAGGAGAAAAAACACAAAAGAAGAAACCCCCCGTGCAGACAGAAAAGAAGTACAGAAAGATTGGCAGAATTTAACAACAATAAGAAAATTGATATTTTTAACAATTGGATTATAAATAGTAACGCTACTGATACGGACAAATACTTAAAAGAAAAATTAGGACATATTCACCTAGATGATAGAAACCAATTAGTTTTGCACTTTGTAAACCCGGAACTAGCAACTTTCCCGAGAGGGTTCGCTCAGGTGGTTGCCCTGTCACATGACGGCTTTGACCTGGATGAGTACGAGAGGGAGGAGATCGAAGTTAGAGATAAACAGTTTTTGGAAATCTTTTTTAGTGAAAACAGATATGGTTGCAGAGTACTGCATATTAAGTCTTCGAAGCAAAACTTTCTCGCGGACCTAGATCTTCTTATGGATCTGCTGTCAACAATGCAAGGATCAAAAAGAAAGAAGATAACAATCCCAGTCATAGGAATGGGCCTTTGGAAAGCTACCCCAAAGGAAGTCTTAAAGATTATGAAGAGGTGGGAAAACAAAATCCAAAACATCGGATTCGAGATGGTAATAAATGACCAATTACTCTTTGAGACAATAAAAGGTAATTTGGAAGACATCGGAAATCTAGAAGAACAAAATCAAATAAACAAGGAAAATATAGTGGAAAACAGAAACGAGGGTAGAACAGAGGAAAAACAGGAACAGACAGCGGATTCGAATGACGACTCGGGAGAAAGCGAGGAGGACAAGCAGACTATACCCGAACAGGAAAGGACTTACAGGAAGAAGAAGAGCTGGAAATCCTGGATCCCGAGGTTTTACAAAAGAATAGGTAAAGTAAAGGAGTAT
>JAGDQP010012261.1:0-15880 GCA_022664845.1 Lepisma saccharinum
CTTTTAAAATTGAGTAACTTTAAACTAAAGCTGATTAAGAAAAGAATCATGAACAATATTCTCGTATGTGTTAAACACATATGTTCAATCTATGTTGGGGCAGTTTCCTGCGCGAACGACTTTACCAAGTATCAGGTATGAGATAAATGTGTCTTCCGCACGATTTGAATCTGGTTCCGTTCCGACAGACTACCCAGTACGCATCTTTTCCCTGTTGAGTAGCTATTTCTTGAAGTCCTGTTTGTGATAACCGTAATCTATGTTACCATGTTCGACCGGCTTTACCAAGTGTCAGGTGTGAGAAAATGTTCCTTGGCCATGATTTGAATCCAACGTACTATCTAGTACACATCTTTTCCCTGTTAAGTAAGTATATATTCTCAGAAGCCTTCTAGGTTCAAGCTATTGTCCTGGTCTCGACCTGCTTTACCAGGACGTAATGCTCTGGTCATAATCTGAATCCAACTTATTGCCGATTCTCTCTTTTTCCCTAATGGACCGGCAATCTCTTAGGGATCTGAATCCAATCTTCTACTCGTACGAAGTGACTACGTTCCTTTACCCTATTAAATATAGCTAGACCTTGAATGTACTGAGTAGTGTCTAACGTTGAGCCGATCTGATGCCTGTAGCGACTAAGGTTATTTTCCACAAGCAAGAGTACCCATGTTTGAACCCGAGACATTCTAATGCCGTATCGACTAGGCCTCTTTTCCTCTAACCTAGAGTGGTTTGCTTTGAATCCTGAGCCAGTCCAATGCCATACCAACTAAGCTTCTTTCAACTAGTGAGTATAGTATAGTTAAAGATATATTGCCCTGACCAGGTTTCAACCCAAGCCTCTGCTCTGATGGGCTTGTAACTAGGTTCTGATTGCATTGAACCATAATATACATTCATATTATTACTAATAAATATAGCTATACATAAGAAAACATGTCTCTGACCGAGGTCCGAACCCAAGCCGTTCCGACAAAGTGCCGTCTACACGCTGCTTATGTGGTATTGGGTATAACTAACTATAAAAAAGTGCTGTGATTGGGATCTGAAGCCAGGATCGATCACTTACGTTCTTTGAGACACTAGCAATCGTTGCTATTTTCTGCTTCTTAAATCAGAAATACTATAAAAATGTTAAATCAACAGAAAAAGAAGTTCAACACACGTTTGTTTTAATATTTACCTTAAAGTAATGTCTCACAACCGACACCATAAAGAGAAAATTCAACTTTGGGCGTCTACACGCCTACACGCGTGTGTCTACACGCTGCTTATGTGGTATTGAGTATAACTAAGTACGAAAAAAACATGCTGTGATTGGGATCTGAACCAGAATCCATCGGTTACCTTTTTGAGACACGAGCAATCGTTGCTATTTTCTGCTTTTAGAAATCAGAAATACTATAAGAAGTGTTACATCAAGTGAAAATTAATCTCTTAAATCGAAAAAATGAAAAGCGAGTATATTGAAGAATACCTTATACGCTTTCATTCCGTATAAGTCTGTGTGAATGCATTTCTTTTTGTCTCCTTCTCATCCTGGTCCAAAATGCGGAATGATGCGATATGTATGTCTGTATGTGTGAGTGAGTGACCATCACTCCGTCTGGTGAGAATATGTATAACTATTGATCGATAAACCACTGTCTGGAAAACCAAGTGGTGGGAATGGAAAATATTACATTAGTGTATGTGGATTTGCGTGGAGTCTTGTGCCGAAATGAAGGGTCTACCATGAATATATGGCGGGGAAAGCATTGTTTTCCTATCTACCATAAAACTCCTTGTATTCTGAATAGTCCGTGTTGATCTACTACATAGACGGGAAAGGGGTGAAGGGAAGGGTGAAGAGAAGACTTCTTTCTTTTTTCTCTAAAGAGGAGATAATAAAAGAATGTATTTATGGAAAAATCTACACTTTTCAGTTGTTAGGGAGTGGATAAGGCTAGTACTGTTTGTTACTTTCCACTATGATTGCATTAGAAATATATTTATTTTCATAATTAAACTCAATAGTTGACCATAAGGCTTTCTATTTTAAGAGAAATGTGTGTGAATTATCGATAAGTCATACACTGAAACAGCATCAGTATATATGCGCGATATGTTAAGACAATACTTGTTAATAGTAATTATAATATTATATTAATAGTAACAAATCCTTAAAAAGTGATTTCGTCATTACTATGGGATGTCTCGTTACCTTTGCAGTGTTGCAAACTGATGGGAATTGTTACAAAATGTGCATTTAGACGAAAACTCTTACTCTAAATTTGCATTATTTTAATAAAATCAGCTGGTAACACTGAATTGTCCGATTATCTTACGTCATTTCTACTAAGCATTAAGTGAGGGAGACATTAAATAATATATCTTTCTGATTATTTCCTTTTTCTATTTGTCCAAAAAATACCCGATCTTTACATTACCCTCCAAAATACCCTCAATTCATAGAATTACCTTAAAATCGGGTAATTACCCGCCAATTAGCAACGTTGGTGTTGACTGCATTCTGTGTTAAAGTACTTTTCTGCTCTCTTCCTTTCTTATCACCCCCTTAACTCAATAACTTTTCAATCATTTCATTATCACAAAATAATTCGCTGCCTTACTAGAGAGCACAGAACTCACGTCCACTCCTCATAGAAGTACCCAGTCGAATCCGACCATGGGCGCTGTAATCTAACACTTTGTTAAACATTTATTGCTACATATTTGAGTGAGTTTTCACTGCGAAAGCCTAAAAGGTTTCATGTCCTTCTTTGCCTCTTTTCTAGGAAAAAAATACTTTCTGTTACACGATGATGCCATGCATGCACTGTGGATTTAACTTTTGATTGTGTAATACTTTATATGAAGAAAGTTATATATGTTAATATGTATTCTTAGTTTCTGGTAATACTGAATATATGGGTCAGATGGTAGCACGTCTGAACAAGAATCGGGCGGCCAAGGTTTAATTTGAATTATATTTATGGTCTTTAGGCATCCAAGAATTAGGCCGGGATAGGTGAGAGGAAAGGAATTGGAAAGGTGTCAGCCATGGCCTAAATAGGAGGTACTATCCCGGCATTTGCCTGGTGTGACTGACGGACAACTCTGGAAAACCTAAGTCAAGATGTTCGCCAACTGGGATTGTACTCACGACCTCCCAAATATTACACTAACGCTTTACCACTGAACTACGTCGGAATTAGAGATTAGAATTAGAATTAGAATTAGAAATCCCAACCTTCACACTAGAAACTTCTCTTGCAGTATTCCCATGCCTGGTGTTCTGAGGTGTGCTCAGACTCCTATCGGATTAAGTACCAGTGTCTTTGGCTTTCCTGGATATCTTAGGAGGTGAAGGCGTTCGAGCGTGGGACTCACCACCCTAACTCAGTTTGTACATTTGGTCGAGAATATTTTGAGTGATACCTCCACATCCTCTTGCACCATTTACGGCTGCGACCATAGGGGGTAGCTTTACCTTTTCTTACGTTTCAACTGAAAATATGCAATGTTTTGGCAAGCGAAAAAATATCCTTTCTTTTCCTCTGAGTGTAACTCTTTTGCCATTCTTTTAGTTTCAAACTTCTTCTTTTTTTTTTTTACAATTACTTACCGGTAAATTACTTCCTATTTCTGTTTTTCTCTTAGTTTTCTTATTTGTTGACATAGTCTTGGACAAAATTTCTGGAAATATTCGGTTTTAAAGTGTTCTTATGTAGAACTTTCAAACGAATATCTGTACTCAAAGAGAAAATAGATATTTAAAAAAAAAACTATATAAACATATGCGAATTATTTTTAGCACGAGCGAACATTATCGAATTCAAATTATTAGTAATGTCAGTGTTTAAGAAGTTCAATATCTTGCAACACTACAAATTCGTATTTGTGGATGCGGTGTTTACCGGTCACTCAAATTATCAACCTAATCTTTGTTGGGATTTCTGACGTTCTTAACAGTATGCTTAGGGGGTTGTAATATTTGGTTTCTACTTTTATTTGCTACAATTTCCACCAAGGGTTTTGTAGTGTTTAGTTTGTACCTTTATTTACTATAATTGCCACCATCTGAATTCAACATGTTATTGCAATCATAAGAATGGCTATTCCTCTTTATGGCAGAGAAATGCTTCTATTAGTAATCGAAGAAAAAGGTTAAAATGTTCACCTCAAAATTCAATGCATAACAGAGCTTTCATAATTTTTAATCAAAGATTTACCCTGCTTCATTTTCTTTCAAGGGCATGAATACTAACTAGATGATTTTGCTTTGAGCAATAATAGAGAGCAACTAAGCCTATAGAGAGTGCCTACCGTTTTCGATATGTAAAAACTATTGTTTTGGGTACTTTCTGTTTGTCTCATTCAAATAATATTATAAATACGACATCAATGTTTTTATTTAGCCGCAAAAAAATATGAGTTAATAATCACAGATAAAGTATGCATATTTTCTTCTTGCATAATAATTTGTTACAAATATACTTCAAAAACAAACAAATGGTACTCTTATTTTGTTTGCCAACAAATGGACAGAGTGCGTTCTTTTCCTGTGGTCCTTAAATATAATTGATTTTATTCAATCACTGAATCCTAGGGGCAAAATTTCTCTCCCCTATGGGCCTCTCGTTTTTCGTATCTTCGACACTGTTTGATTAGAGATCTCTCTGTCATTGATCACTTACTTTTTGCTTTCTATCCGGACTCCAAAATTTCTCTTCTCTTACATGAAACAACGTGCTACATTTTGTTCTACAAATAGAACGAAATCCCTTCCTAAGGTGTGCATAATAATAAAGAAGAACTATACCAACTTACAAACATAATTACAAGGTAACTCAAAAAGAGCTTGCCTTTATTATCCTGCTCAAAGGCTATTGTCCTGCTCCAAGGTTGTCTTCAGGGCTTGTGGGCCACACCGGGCCAAACCTACAGTCGTGAATTTCTGGAACAAATTTCTGCCAGGTCGTTCATTCACAGCGTTATCCCCAAAGGCTTGACATATTCGGTGAATTGATTTAGCTAAGGAAAAATCTCACCTTAAAGCCATAAGGTAAACAAAATCCAACAAGCTGCTTCGACACCTGCATTAGTTTTCGCCACTACTCGAGTTATGACTACTCAAAGTGCCTGCCTTGGCCACGATTAATGTTCCCCCTCCCACCTTGATTACTTTTCTAGCACCTGAAGCATTTATTTCCGTATCAGCGATCACGTCTTCCGATCCGACGTTAAAACGGCAAGAACCTTCCTGGTTACCTTGTATGTAACTACGCCAGATTTCGTATACTTACGCCAGATTTGTAGAACTTCGATAAATAGTAAATAGCAACCACAACAATTGGAGCCACTGTTGTAGAGTATGTTCCAATGACTATTATCTTAGTTATAAGACGTTGTTCACTATATAATTCGCCAAAATAGTCTCCTAGTTTCAGAATGGGTACTATCTGAAAAGAAGCATAAATGCAGTAGGATTTATATCTGATAGTCAGTCTACAAAATGTTAAGGAAGAGTGATATTTCTGGTTAAATTGCTTAACAGGGTCGTTCATTGGAGAAAATTAATTTTGTTCCTAAAACTGATCGATAACATTATGCATGTTTTCAGCTGATCATCTCTATACTAAGCGTTATACAGGGCGGTAACGTAATGCATCAATAAATTTTTGGGAATGATAGCACACCAAAAATGAAAGACGTTAACTAACTGGATTGAATTTCGGTCACGTTTCGGAGTTACAGCTATCGAAACGCGGAAAATAAAGTTCAAAGGTTCATATTTCCATCACTACTAATAATGAAGCTGATACGGCAAGCTATCGTCAAAAACTTTAAACCCGCTCAATCCAAAAATGGCTACCAAATTTGTGCAATGGGTGAACAAGTGATTCTTCAAAGGAATTACAGAGCGGACGCAGCTCAGTTGGCAGAGAGCGTTTGTTTAGCAAGCACGAGGTACTGGGAACAATCTCAGTGGCCGCCTACCCTGAATGAGGTTTTCCCATTTGTTCCCTAAGTCACACCAGACAAATATCGGGATGGTTAGTAACTAAGCCCAGGCCTACGATCTTCTAACATCCTGTTCTCTACCCGATCCCGACCTTTCCTAAGATGAATAAGGGCCATAAATAATTCAAATTTGTGAGAGCAAGGAGGAGATTTTCAGATATTTTTTGGAATAAAGGTCAGCATGAATAAGACGATTTCCCGTATGTGTAGAAATTATATACGTAATCACCGCTATTAAACTGGAAAATGACATTGCATCTCCTCGATAAGAAATAAACAAAACGTTCGTTCAAGGTATGTAATTCTTACTGTTTCTTATACAACGACACGTTTTATTAAACATATTTCGGGTTGGAAACTGTTTCGACTTGGTGCAAACGAATTGTTGTAACCTAGCAGAAAGTCGTCCCATTTATGTACATTTCTATCATACTTTAATTCAGAGAATTTCTTTGAATCCCCTGCGCCCCGATTACACAATTTTGGAATATTCATTTTCGGATACTGAATGTTAGAATTACTTGCGGTAGTACGCTGCCTCCACTCTACTAATAATGGTGTTGGAAATATTAAGTCTTAAGCTCATTTTTGCATGTTTTCAATAGCCTGTAATTAGGGGTTACCAACCGATCGGGTTTTTCCGTATACGTCTGTTTTTTAACCTGTGTAATCAGTGATGAAAATTTCCGGGAAAAAAAAATGTCCGTTTTATGAAAAGTTTTTCACGTGTTCCTACATTGTTGCTGTACCGTGAACTTATTACTGATGTCGGATGAAAGAATACGGTAATTTCATAAAATGAAAAATCTAACAATTTGTTATTTTTGGAAATATTTTAGAAACATTTAAAGTACTTTTTCCGAATTTATTTTATACCAGAGGAAATAATATCGACGTTTCATTACATTAATACGCGTAGTGGTGAAAATTATCCAGAAGATTTTGAAATGGAAAATTGCTGTTTTATCAAGTTTTTTTTACATGTTCCTACATTGTAACAGTTCCGTAAACTTTACTTGTAATAGACGTCGCATGAAAAAATACTGCAGTTTCATAAAATGAAAAAGCTAACCATTCGTTACTTCTAGAAAATGTTTTTTAAACATTTAATGTGCTTTTTCCGAATTTACCTTTTCTCACAGAAAATAATAATTTCAACCTTTCATCAGTTTAATACAGTAATAAAATGTCTTCTCATAGCTCTACTAATTTTCTGCATTTACATAAATAAATTGGGCTGTAAATAAATAAATAAAGTATTTACTTAAGGTATTGGTTACCCAAAATTCCAAAATTTAAGTGAAATAGACATTAAAACAATCCATTAAAACTAATACTGGATATTTTCAGATATAAACATTGATTTATTCATTCAGAAAATAAAATAAATAGTAACTAATAAACATTTTGAAGTTTCTCTTCCAATTAAAACAAAATATGAAAGAAATGTACAAAAGTGCAAACCGCAATAAGTAAGCACAGAAGACTGCATCACGGATTGTAAACGATACCAAATTGAGAATTTGGTTTCGGTTTCGAAACAGAAAACAAAATATTGTTGTGGAATTTGGTTTCGGATACAGCAGAATCCAAAATAGAAAATGAATTTGGTTTCTGTTACTGAAACAAAATGTTTTCAATACAATTTTGTTTCGGTTTAACTTTCTTTAGATGTTTTGGTTTCGGTTTCGAATCAGAAACCAAAATATTCTGATCGCATTTCGTTTCGGATACAACAGAAACCAAAATACAAAATTAATTTGGTTTCCGTTTCTGAAACAAAATGTTTGCAAAAAAAAAAAAACAAAAAAAAACTGGTTTTGGTTTCGGTTTAACTTTCTTTAGGTGTTTTGGCTTCGGTTTCGAATCAGAAACACAAAATATTCTGATTGCATTTGGTTTCGGATACAACAGAAACCAAAATCCAACATGAGTTTGGTTTCCGTTTCTGAAACAAAATATTTCTAGACAATTTGGTTTCAGTTTCGGTTTAAAATTCTTTAGTTATTTTTGTTTCTGTTTCGAATCTGAAACCAAAATATTCTGATTGCGTTTGGTTTCGGATACAACAGAAACCAAAACACAAAATGAGCTTGGTTTCGGTTTCTGATGCAAAGTGTTTCAAAGATAATTTGGTTTTGGTTTCGGTTTCGAAAGTGAAAGCAACATATTCCTGTTTAATTTGGTTTCAGATACAGCAGAAGCTAAAATATAAATTAAATTTGTTTTCGGTTTCTGAAACAAATTATTCCTAAATAATTTTGATTTGGTTTCAGATTCTTCAGTTAAAACTAACAAGAGAAATTGACAACCGCCTTGGCCGGGACTCAAACCCGAATCTTCCAATTCCCGGGCGGATATGATATTCATTACACCACCACGGCACGGTCGATTCTCTGTGTATATATTACTGAGGTCAATACTCCTCACACCTTGGCCTTTTCCAAGCTCTAGTGGGCTGGTTTTGAAATCAAAGCACTCCATATGTTTGTTTGGATATTTTTATTGAAGAATTTGTTCTGTAAGTAGAGTTCGATTGATTGATTGAATTGTTATTAACGTCCTAAACGAGCTGGTAAGCTTCTAAGGACGGGACCTACAGTGTAACGTGGACTCCGAACCACGTGTGTCCCCACCGGGAATCGAACCCGGGATCCCTTGATTACATGGCAGCGAGCGTTAACACTCATCCACGAGGGACACAAGTGCAGTTAGAAAGAATATATGTTATTCCCTTGTTCACAATAATCGTGTGTTAGGTAAATATTGAAACTAACACAGAAAAATTGACAACCTCCGTGACCTAAATTAAAAACAAACAAACAAACAAATCGAATGCTATTAAGGTAAGTGTAATAATTGTGATACTACTAGTAACACAACTGGCAGAGAAAGTAACGAAGCAGAAATCGAATATTCGAATATTGCAAGCATTAGCTTTGAGGAATCTCAGGCTCCGGCCGACAAAATATGATATGATATTATGTACGTGCGAAAAATATCCAGATGCTGTTGCATTAGTGATTCCGTCAGCCCCCCCCCCCTAATTGTAGGGGGATGTCACTCCCCAAAATTCGCCCATAGCGCCCGTATACTTCATTTTATCATATTCCCAAATTCACGACAACACCCCCCCCCCAATCTTTAAAATGGTTGTGGTCAAAAATCGATAGAATCTGTGTAAAACTCCACTTACACCCCTCCAATTTTGTTTTTACACCCTTCCGAACTGAAAATCCTGGCAGAATCCCTGTGCTACATACTTCTGATTGAATTAAAATGTAAAAGCGAGGAAGCAAGCACACATCTGTGTGATTTAACATATCGGTTAGGTTAGGAGGACCTATTTGTTACCTTTTCAGATTTGCTGTGATCGTTATCACGGCTTGCTCAGGGATAGAAAAAGGCAAAACGGTGTGTCTTTACAATGTTTGGAAAATTCTTGTATCATTGTCTGTGAGTGATTCACCTCCCTCCTTTTTTTTTTTTTTTTTTTTTAACAAAGACAGTAAATGGTATTCTGAATTCGCTGTCATTACCTGGCTGAGTTCTTCGTTCAATGGGCTCTTCACATGTGTAACTTATGTCTGTGTGCAGAAGCATAGCTTAAATCAAAACAAAGTATGAGTGATCGCCGAGAAAGACCAGCATATGAATTTGTTCGCAAATATTATCATTACAATGAAGCCACGAAGAAATCGAAGTTCTGTATTAATAGCTGTGGAAAATATATAGCGGTGAGTAGATGATTACTAAGTTTATCAAAAACGTCAATCACACTCCTACAGGTACAGTGCTAATGCAATATAACAAGTCAATGATTTAATTTCAAGTAAATTCTCTATTTGAATATAGTGTATGATTTAATTGTAAGCTGTTAAGTTTTAATCTATTTATTACCTTAATGTTGTTTTTACTCAACCACTTTCCTCGTGAGACTATTGAAATGTCTTCTAGCCGGCGACCCACATAAGAAATTTTACTGTTTATTAATGGTCTTTAGGCGTGGATGACTCGGCCGGGGTAGGTTAGGGAAACCATACAAGAAGCAGTCGCCCAGGGTCGAAGTTGAGGATACCATCTCGGCGTTTGCCTAGTGTGACTGAAGAAAAACGTAGAAAAAGCTTGATGAGCATAGTCGGCCATTGGCTTTTCTTGTTTATTGTCACTTTGCATGGAATAAGCTCCTACAACTTACACACACACATACACGCACAGAGGAGCACATACACACATAATTGAATTAGAATTTATTTATGACCTTCTGGCATTTCAAGCTGGGGTAGGGTGGGGGAGAGGATGTTGGAAGGTAGTTAGCCAGGACCTACTTAATAGGTACCATCCCAGCATTTGCCTGGTCTGGCAAAAAAAATATTAGGGAAACACCTACATACATGTACACCCGTACACATACAAGGTGGTAACGTAATGCACCGGCAAACTTAAGGGATGATAATACACCAGAATATAAAAATAGCGTCTCCGTCAACCAGAAGAAAATTAAGCCTCGTTCCGGAGATACAGGTTGCTCAAAGTGTGGAAGAATTAATTTTTAGGGCTTCATACTTCTAACACCACGAACAGTATTGTTGTTGTGGCATGGTGCCGTCAAAGATTAAGTCTGCACGATTCTGAAATGCTTATTTCGAAATTGTGCAATAGGTGTGCAAGAGATTTCCCAAAGGAAATATGGGATTCTAAGGAATTCTCTGTGCAAAGATGGGTCAAAACGATCATAAATGAGACTGCTTTGCACCAGGAAACACTAATTCGTTTTCTCCAATTTTATATCTTAACGGGGTCTTCTACTTCTCTCAGCGCTAGAAAGTTTACTATTGGTGCTTATGGACAGAAAATTGCTACCGAATATCTTCATTTTTTAAGGAACTGGATATCTTTAATAGAAAAGAAAAGTTTTGGAGTATTATAAGAAGTGTATGCACGGGTTGAAATACTTAGAACGTACATTTGTCTCCTAGTTTTTCAGAAATAAATTATTAAAAAATAAATAAAATTATTATTTTTTCTCCAAATTACAATATGTCTAATTTTGCAAAAAATTACGCTAGAAAGACCAACTTTTTTTGTTTTATTTCTTGTGAACAAACGATTCTAATAATTTCAATTGCAAACATATCCGATACACCAATAAAAAAATAACATTTTTATATAGCTATTCTAGTCTACCTCTAAAAGGTTTAATGATGGTAAGCCACGCCCCACTCTAGGCCTGGCAGTGGAAGGGGTGGGAAGTTGGAGAAGCGAATGTCTGAATAAGTATGTGTATACCGCTTGAATGAAACACGTTTTCGACAGGTTTCTGGGAATTCCTGCGAAAAATTGCTAATTCTATAGAGTTTGTGTCCTTCCTCAATGGTTCCATGCTAAGAGGGTGGGGGTGGTGAGTGGAGGAAGATTGCCCCCCCACCCTCTGCTTCCCCATGGAAGTTATTATTCTAGCATAATGCAATATATTATTGTCTTCACTCATTCTATACCTCTTCTGTATTTTTCGCACTACTGATCACATAAAGCAGATTTGTGTAGTACTGTAACAAAAGCATTACTTACAGTTGTAAAATATAATTTCTAATCTTACAGCAAACTTGCGTTTGCTGCATATATCATAGTTCAGTATTAGCTATTTATCCCAGAGCAATTATTAACAAGCATAATATTTACATTGCACTGTGAATACTAACGAGCAATCTTCTCAAACAGCTAATTCAATCATCATTCGGAAAAACTTTATAGTCTACTCCAGAGGTCTCCAACATTTTCTGGCAGCTGGACAAATTGACTAATCAGGAAGAGAGCGAGGGCCGCATTATAAAGGATCAACTCAATTGTAATATAGAAATTTTCATTTAGTAATTATATTGCAAATTGTATTAGTAACAACAAATATAATACAAAATCGTATGTACCCCAAGTAGCAAATTTTTGTTGGACCATTGAAAATATGATTGTACATTTTAACGTTAGATTAACGTTTTTCAGTACTGTTCAGCCTACGTAGTATTTGGTCGTTGGCCGCTAGCCTTATCGTTAGCGATAACGTCGGCCCTTAAATCGAAGTTCAACATAGAGCAAACTATATGGTAATTCCAATGTACGTACATGTGGCCCAATGTTAGCCCAACTTATTTTTCAGTTGTATGCACTCAAAATAGTACCAAGTTACATACTGAGGAAATTTACTATTTTCGTAAACCGAATTATGCATATTTTTACAGTAGTTTTAGAAAAAAAACTGGACCTTGATTACATTATGCCTTTATTCAATGACATGTTTTACTCTCTCGTCTTCATTTATAATCGAAAATTTTTCCACGTATCTGTGGATGGATTCGAACCTCCAACGTTGTGATTTATTATCAGATGCTTTAGCTACTACACTATGGAGCAACACGTTAATCCTAATAATACGTCAATTATGGACTTCATCAATTCACACAGAGCGACCTAAGACCCAACGGTAGATAATTTTATTCTCTGTACTTGCGCGCTGAATGAGAAGTAGAGTTAATTTTCTATTATCATTTCTACACAAAGTAATACATAGTAAAATTCACTCAGAAAAATTATTACCCGAAATAAGGTTACAGGTCCCGCAAAGAGTTACTGGACTTCGTATTGCAGTCTTTTCCCTCTCGTCCCAAAGGACCTAAATATTAATTACATTTTTCCAACGCCTGTTTAATTTCTCTCCTAATAATAACCATATGGCAAAGTTATGATAGATGATTATTTTTTTATTCGAAAACATAATTTAAAATGTTTGTCTATCTCCCTATCAGTTGGCTATCAGAAGTAATTTATATCAACCATTTTCTCTGCATAATTGTCTTGCAGGGAAGGAGTAGTTAAAACACTTCCTCGGAAGAGAAACAAACAAACAAACAAAGAATCATTAGCTAGAGTGAAAGATTTTACTCAATTAAAAATAGTATTTTCCATCCACTGAAATCAAAGGTAGATTGTAACCTAACAATTCCTAGCCTAATAACGTAAAATATTAAATAATGGTTTTATTATAAACAAAACCAAAGCACCCTCGTATAAATTCGAATTATACACAAAAACTCAAAGTGATAGTAACAAATGGAGATTACTAAGCGAATGCCGCGGCCTGCCAGTTTTAGTCAGTCATAGATTTTTCCACCAATGTCCAAGACTAATCCAACGGTGTATGGCTTATCTCTGTTGAACTTGTGGGTACTGAGATCTAGTAGGGTCACAAATGGAGAATACTAAGCGATTCAAAAGGACCTGCTCGTCTTAGAGTCACATTCATAGTTTTACTTATCGTTGTAGACCATGACAATCCAGCTGTGTATAAATCATCTCTGTCGGAGTTGTAGTTACTAAGATCTAAGAGGGGCGCAAATGGAGAATACAAAGCGACTTGAAAGAACCTGCCAGTTTTAATGTCAAAGTTATAGGTTATTCAAGGGTTTCAGGCCTTGTGACATGCAATAGTACATCTGTTTACATGCCTCCTCTATTGACAGTTTTTCCAAGAATAAAAAGGCAGAACTTCTCTATAGATACATCTGTTGCGGTTACAACCGCTATTAGGCACATGAATATTGATAAACACAGACAGTGATGTTCGTTAGTGAGAGTAAAAGTAACGTTAGGACATTTTCTATACAAATCAGATAAAGAGAGTTTTCAATTAACTTTAAACTAAACTCAGGCCTGAGATTGTACATCATTTCTTGCCCTGGCCCTGGCACACAGTTCTTGCCCTGGCCCTGGCATACAGTTCTTCCCTGGCCCAAACATACAGTTCTTGCCCTGGCCCAAACATACAGTTCTTGCCCTGGCCCAGTTGGGAAAAAATATAATCACAATAAGCCCAGGCCCAACAAGAACACGAGAAGTTCTGGCAATTTATGGCCCGAGCCCGTGCAGACCTCTAATATACAAGTCTAGCATTCTTATTAAATTGATTAATGATCAAAACAGGATTCATCAAAAACATTATTATTTACATTTTGAAAACATTGAAAAGTGACAAGAGACAAGCAGGGGTGGATTTCGGGCATGGCCCGGCCTGGCCGGGCCAGGCTAAAAGTTTTCAGAGGCCTGGCCGGGCCAGGATAAATCCCGCTGTAGTCTGTTAAACCCCAGGTTTGTTCTGTGGATAAACAAAAATTACTTTATAGAATCGGTCGAACTAAAATTTTAATCATGTACACATGTGTATTATCTGAATGTTACAGAAGTTATTAATATGTAGGCTAGTCCCTGACAGTTCCAGAATTCTCACAAGCATTGTCATGTCCGCTAGCTTTTTGTTTGCTCAGGGTTTCTTGCAGATAAACATCTCCGTAGAACAGTTGTACAGCTCCGAAGATACTTTTGAAGGCTCCAGGAAATTTGAAACCAGGGACGGACTGGCCCGGCCGGCTACACGGAAATTCCCAGGTACCCCCCTCACCCGCGCTGGTCCTTTTGTCTTGGAAGCGTAATGTTACCCAATAAGAGACCACTTACTCCACTTTTGCTATTACTTGTGGCGTTAGGGTCTTGTAGGGAGTCTAAAATTAGCAATTTTCAAACACAAGACTTATAGATAGAGGTAGTGTTAGTGTTGTAATCTCAGCAGGCCTAGTGCGTCTGTAGGGTCCTTACAAATCGCTAGAAGGGGGCTGTAATGTTTAATGATAAATGCACAAGGCTTTAATACATTCATACTATTTTAAGGCGTAATATTTACGTTATTAAAACTTTATTTTGAGACCTGGGGCCTGTTTCACGAACGTACTTGCCAACTTTTCACTCTTTAGTTTGCATTTCCGGAAGACTGTCTCAAGAGCGCTTACCTTCCGCCACAAACCCTTGTTCTCATTCAGTCACTGTTCTATCATTTTGTGCAAGGAGTGTGAATATACTAGGAATATTCAATTGCTAGTAAACTTTTAACTCCTAAAACTAGGGAACCAAACGACAGTACACACAAATATTGTGCTGGAAGGTTGGCGGTCTTGTGACAGTCCTCTGGAAATGGAAACCGAAGAGTGAAAAATTGACAAGTACTTTCGTGAAACAGGCCCTTGATTAGTATCCTAAAGGCCTTTAAAAGTTTTGGGGACTCACTACCATGAACGGTATTGAAGGCCCTTGAAAGGTGTATTTCGAACCCACGCTCCACAACACACACTAGCACTAGAGCTTATTCGTTTCCCAGGTAGGGCCCTTTGTTTACCAGTCCGTTCCTGTTTCAAACTATGTTCCGTATGCTATTACGAGTGGTGTAACTAGAATTTTCGGCCCCTCTTGCAAGAAACCTTGTCCTATTATGATCTCCCACATGCAATTTAAGCTAGTGATTTATCCACACTCCCCTAAGGACACCCATAACACCCCCTGATGCATTATTGCAATATTTCAAATAGTGTTTTCATACCTGTTCTAAAAAATGAATTCATTACACGAATGATCCATAACATTCCACCTATCCGTACATGCTCAGTGAGTGACGATTCAAAATATGAAAATTTCACATTCATAATGAAATGGAAAGTTTATTATATTTTTCAGTTCAATGCTTGGGAACGATGGTTAGAACCACACGTGCATTCAATCTCGCAGAAGCTGGAAGAATTTTTCACCCTGGACAAACAGCCAATATTTATAATCCCGTTAAAAAGAAAGGGGCCTCTGTACAATGTCTTCACTTTCCCCACTTTTATTATCATAAACTCGCTGAAAGCAAATGACAATTCGGACTTCGGAGGTTCCTTCGACGTTCACTAACTTCTTTTGCCCTCTCTCGGCCTCTCCATGGAAGCGAATAATTTTGCAATACGTTGTCAATCGTCGCCCTTCAAATATATACATCTGAACCAGAAAAAAAGAGATG
>JAGDQP010012261.1:20880-50780 GCA_022664845.1 Lepisma saccharinum
AAATTCAAAATGTTTTACCGAATTTTTGAAGAAATTATAAATTCATTCTGATCTGACCCGGGCCAAGACTCAAAAGCTTTTGTTCCTCTAAAAGTGATTCAAAATGTCGCGCTTATTGCAAAGGGAGCAAAATCAAGCCCAGTTTCTATTTAAAATTTTGAAGTTGCCTCCCGTAGATTCATTTCTGGGACGCCACTGCTTTCAGCAACATCATCATGTGATTCTACACATGCACTTTGATATGTACATTTTTTTATTGCAAAGCTCTACCATATGTGCAATAGGAGCCGAATTAATGTCCTGGTACGAAGGTTGAAAACTACCCCGTATACAGGATGTGTTTAAGGCTAATGTAACGTTGTCCACATCAGATAGACTTAAAAGTCAGCTGAGTTATACAGACTTTTACAATAGCCTAGTCGTAAAAATAGGTCAGTAATAATTTAATTTAATTTTTTTGGGAGGACGTATTACTTTCTGATGTTTTTTTTCAACGCATAAAGGGTTGTTATGTATGGGAGCTACTAAGTATAGGTAATAGGGCCATTTGTCCCTCCCTGGCTTTGTACTCTTATTCTTAAAAAGAGTAATTACCTTTTTACAACTCCTGTTTCTCTCCTAATAATAACCATGGCAAAGTTATGGTAGATGATTTTTTTTGGAATTCGAAGACATAATTTAGAATGTTTTTCTATCTGCCTATCAGCTAGCTATCAGAAGTAATTTCGATCAATCATTTTCTCTGCATAATTGTCTTGCAGGAAGGAGTAGTGAAAGATTTTACTCAATTAAAAATAGTTATATTTTCCATCCACTGAAGTCAAAGGTAGATTGTAATCTAACAATTCCTAGCCCAAGAATCTAAAAAAACTAAGTAATAGTTTTATTATAAATAAAACCAAAGCGCCACCGTATAAATTCGACTTATAACATATCCCCCAATAAAACTTTAAAGTCGTAGGAACAAATGGAGTTTACTAAGCGATTTCCGGGGCCTGCCAGTTTTAGTCAAATTCATAGAATTTCCCACCGGTGTCCATGACTAATCCAACGGTGTATGGCTTATCTCTGTCGAGCTTGTGGCTACTGAGATCTAGTAGGGTCACAAATGGATAATACGCGTACTAAGCGATTCGAAAGGACTTGCGAGTTCTAGTCACATTCATAGCTTTCCTCACCATAGCAGACCATGACGAATCTAACGGTGTAAAAATCATCTCTGTCAGACTTGTAGTTACTAAAATCTAGGAGGGACACGAATGGAGAATACAAAGCGACTTGAAAGGACCTGCCAGTTTTAATGTCAAAGTTATAGGTTATTCCAGGTTTTCAGGCCTTGGGACATACAGTAGTACTTCTGTTTACATGTCTCCTCTACTCAGTTTTTCCAAGAATAAAAAGGCAGAACTTCTCTATAGATATATCTGTTGCGGCTGCAGCCTATATTAGGCACATGAATATTGATAAACACAGCCAGTAAGACGTTCGTTAGTGAGAGTAAAAGTAACGTTAGGATATATTTTTTATACATAAATCAGATAAAGAGTTTTCATATAACTTGAAACTAACTTAGAGTTTTTTTTTCAGGAAACCACACAATAGACCTTGCAACTCTTCCAAATATCACCCCATTCCAAATATCATGTTGCTATAGGGACTGTTACAAAATTCTCATATCTCACCTTCACTACATAAACTTTTTCATGCATGTGCTGTTTTCTAAAACAACATGTTTACATTTGCGTCGGCACCTGATGTAGAAGCTGAAAAAAGAGTGGATTTGTGTAGTCCCCTCCCTTCTTTTTTCCCTCGGACTAAAATCGAAGACAGGGGCGGGGCGCGGCTGGCTTACCTTCATCAAACCTTTGACAAGTAGACTGGAATAGCTATGTAAAATACTATTTTTTTATTGGTGTATCAGATATGATTGCAATTAAAATTATTAGAATCGTTTCTTCACAAGGAATAAAACAAAAAAAAGTTGATCTTTCTAGCGTAAGTGGTTGCAAAGTTAGACATATTGTAATTTGGAGAAAAAAAATAATTTTATTTATTTTTTAATAATTGATTTCTGAAAAACTAGGAGACAAATGTACGTTCTAAGTATTTCAACCCGTGCATAAACTTGTTATAATACTCCAAAACTTTTCTTTTCTATTAACGATATCCAGTTCCTTAGAAAATGAAGATATTTGGTAGCAATTTTCTATTCATAAGTACCAACAGTAAACTTTCTAGCTCTGGCAGAAGTAGAAGACCGTCTTAAGCAGATTCCATTTTTCCGTACGATTAAAAAAAAAAGAAGGCGCCTAGAGCAACGACGGCTTTCAGTCGTTGCTTTTCGCTATTAACCTTGAAGGTTAATTTGTAAGAACAACGACGAGACGGCACAAAACTTCGCGGAAACAGAATTTTTGACTAAACAGTACTTTTGCGTATGCCCACCGCTAACAGGGGGCTGAATTTGGACCCCAATCTCACTTAACCTCATAGTACAATTTGTCCGTTACCCCCACCAATTATTGCGTTTTCGCTTTCTACTGGTAGAAAATGTTTCAGTTGTAATTAGGTTTCGGTTTCTTTCACCGCTTTTGGTTTCTCATTCTGTTTTTTTTTTTTTTTGAGAAGCCTTTTAGCTGCATTTGGTCTTAGTTTGTGTTGTAATTTGCTTTCAGTTTCTTTCACAATTTTTGAATTCCGTATCTGCAATCTTTTGGTTTCTAATTTGGTTTCGAGAAACAGAAACCAACGTATTTTTTTTTTTAGCTGCATTTGATTTCAGTTTCTTTTCCAAAATTTGGTTTCGGTTTGAGTCATAATTTGGTTTCGTTTTTTTTAACAACTTTAGTAATATGAGAGTCTCTTTGTGTGTGTCCATTAATATAGTGAAATACATTATCTTTTGTATATCATGTTATTAGATATCAGTTATAGTGCTTTATAAGAATGTACGGATAAGACCGTCCATTAGCCTACTAATATGACCTTTACTTACGTTACGTACAATATGCGTAACCTCTATTTCACAACCAATGTCTTAACAAATGCTTTCAGAAGATCCTAGTATTTAAATGGATGTATGATTAAAACCTTTAGACTATGTATTTCTTATCAAAAGCTTTCACTGCACTTAAAATTATGAATTATTTATCAAACCCTTCTAGCAAAGCTAATGTTGAGATAAGATGCAATACCATCTAAGAGAAAGCTTACTACGTAACTGTTTGATGCCCCAGAAAAATGGAATGGATATTCCATTAGCTGTTAATTTCATAAGATATGGATTTAATGTACATATAGATAGCTAACATCCTGGTATTTTCTTTGTTTGGGAGATAGTTCTCGATAAAAGTTGAAGTAGGTCTTTCCTGGTAAACCAATATGAATGCATGAGAACGGATATCATCTTTTGTGAGCGAACCGGACGCTAGGACATTGTTGTGTGTGTGATTTGAAAAAATCCTTTTAAAGAAGGAATTTGGTTCGTTTTAGTGCTTTGAATAGTAAAGACTTTAAAAAACTAACTGTGTTTATGAAAAAAGGAATGCAGCCAATAAGAACGCACACGCATTTAGAAAGGGGTGTTTTTTAATTAGGGGATATTTTTTTCAGGCTATGCTTTATATTTGTGAAGGGATTGAAGTTATTTACATTGTGTTTTCTGAACACAGTTAGTGAGGTAACTATTTGAGAGCAATTGGTAGTACATATTGAAGGTTTTTGCAGCTTAGTGTTGATTTCGAATTGTATTTTATGTGTTATAAATTATTAGTTATTAACTTGGAGAGAGATCATATTATTGTTTCTATTAAAATGAATTTAAGTTGTCTTTATGGTATTCACAATGAAGTGTTGTGTTTTTAAACTAAAATGAGTATGCACTCGACTTAATGTTTTATTGTAGTCTGGAAATCAGTACTGTAATGTAGATTCTTTTCGTTAAAGTACACAATCGAGTGAATGGAACTTAAGATGTGTATGAGTAAATAATGTTGAACACGCATGAATATGATAACAGTCCGAGGACATGGGCTATTGTATATAGTAATTTATAGCGCTGGACTTGACGTGTATTTTATTAGCAATTGGTATAGAGCTCAACTTCGCCAGTAAAAAGTGTATCAGAACGCCATCTATGTGTAACGTTCCAAACTAGAGTCCTCTGGGAAGTGGCTCCATACAACGGGAGTTTGGCGAACTGGTTGGCCAGTCCGGAAATTATCGCTTACTTGCTCTTTTTTGTTTGTAATAATATAGCAGGCTAAATTTACATTGTAGCTTATATGTTTTGGCCTGTAGGCTTTGGTTTTAGTTTTACAAGGGGCAGTGGTGTGGATTTAACACGTAACAGCTAAGGGGAAACTGTGACGGGCCGTAGTTAAACGTTACTAGACTGACTCATATAAGAAAAAAGTTAACAAAGCGTAAATTTGGTCATTGTGACACCCCGGCCCCCTGCATGGAAGCTCGGCCAGAATCTCTGTTCGTATCAGTGGTTTTGAAATATCATTGAAAGTTTCGGTGCTTTGTGTTCTTTTATGAAAATAATAAACTAAGCGACTGTAGTTGATTAACTTGAAGGTCCTGGCTTTTAGTCCCGGCAGGGGCACTGGTGTTGATTTAACACGTAACAGCTAAGCGGAAACTATGACGGGTCGTAGTTGAATGTTACTAGACTTATCCATATAAAAAGAGGTCAGGCAGAATCTCTGTTCGTAATTGAAATGTGTTCATTGTGACATCACCACATGGAAGCTCGGCCAGAATCTCTGTTCGTACCAGTGGTTTTGAAATATCATTGAAAGTTCCGTTGGTCTGTGTTCCTTTATGAAAATAATAAACTAAGCGACTGTAGTTCATTGGCTTGAAGGTCCTGGCTTTCATTTCCGGCAGGGGCACTCGTGTGGATTTTACACGTAACAGCTAAGGGGGAATTTTGACGGGCCGTAGTTGAACGTTACTAGACTTACCCATATAAAGAGAGGTCAGGCAGAATCTCTGTTCGTAATTGAAATGTGTTTATTGTGACACCCCCGCAAGGAAGCCTGGCTAGAATCTTTGTTTGTAATGATACATTTTTACATACGGACAATGTACTAGGAAGTAAAATGCGGTCGTACTAGTGAATATGTTAGTAAATAAATTATGGTGATCTGTGTTATCTAAATTTGCTCCATAGGAAAAGAGTGTTTATGTAGATGTTTAAGTTTGTGGTCTTTGCTAGCTATTCAAAGATCCTCGGTTGGAATTCCAGCGATGGTCTGAATGTTAATTTGGGGAGTTTAGACCTAACAGTCAATAGACTTGAGACGTGCCGAAGTCTTTGTTACTAAAATGACCTTAAAATAAATTAGTCGTCACATACGTACATAACTGAAATCATTCGCTACAATCAAGTTTGTTAGAGCCGCTGGGAGGAGGTTGATGGTTTTTAAATCATTTTGACAGTATTTAAGTAATTTTTTAGACACTCAGGACTAAGGTCATTATGCAGCTTGAG
The DNA here is from genome assembly GCA_022664845.1 of Lepisma saccharinum. Classification (NCBI taxonomy): domain Eukaryota; kingdom Metazoa; phylum Arthropoda; class Insecta; order Zygentoma; family Lepismatidae; genus Lepisma; species Lepisma saccharinum. The sequence continues at coordinate 26,381 of JAGDQP010012261.1, forward strand.
CAAAAGCCCTGAATAATACTTGTTTGTTTCCTGTTGTATAGTTAATATGCATTTTGTTAGGTGAAATACGTGCCAGCCACAATATTGCTGAATACTTTAAGAATCGGATCATAAAACAGTAGCCAAGTTTTAATGGAAATCATATGTGTAGAGAGAAAAAAAAGTTCACACGGTCCATTGTGTAAATGTGTTAGTTGTTAACCGGTATATTGAAGAAAGCGGTCGATTGGGTTTTGGTCTCTAGTTTGACGTAAAATGTAATTTTCATTTGGTTGAGGCGTGTAGTATGCGCAAAATGAAAGTCATTTTAACGTAATGCATTAGACTACTAGAAAAACCTACGTGCATATACTACTGCTACACTGAAATAAATAACACATACAAATAAAATTAATATTGACTTAAATTAATACATAACAGATTCCTTGCTAGGAAACACATAAGAATTGAGGTTCTACAGTTTTTATGTAGTGACATGTCAATTGAACACTAGAGAAAGTAGATAACAACTTTAACCATTAGACCAACAAGGACAAAATGCCTGGATTCCTAACCGAACAGCACTAAGCGTTACATTAAATAAACAAAGACTGGAATTTTTAGTTGACACCAATAGCCAAAGAGGAAATCAAATAAACCGTCGTACACTAGAAAATTAAAAGCAGAGATGTCTACAGGATTTGTGCAAGATAGGAAATTGGATCTCCTTAAGATTATTCTTCCAGTGCATCATTAGAAAGTTAAACTAATATAACACATTCTTTTAAGCTAACTAATTATGAATTGAAGGTTGAAGTTGTAATTCTTGAGATAAGGGCAATACACTTGGTTTCATTGTCAAATCAAAGAATTATATATTTACCATTATAGAAGTATTAATAACTACACAAGTAATATATATCCAAAAACAGTACTGCGGAGATTTAGTGCGCAACAAGGTGACCTCATTCGCAGGAGTTTAAAGTCTCTGAGTAGCATTTCCTTACTTTAAGGTATATCCTACCAGACTTCGATTGACTGAAAGGATTAATACGGCTGCTGTAGTGGACTCTAAAGTATTATTATTATTTGTTGGAGACGAAGAAGATCTTACCAGTAGTACATCATGTGAGCTAGCCTTAAATAACGCAGAGGAGAAGTTTGATGTTATAGTGCAGGAAGGAGACAATAACATTACCAATGATAATTTATGTGACATAGCTTTGGGTATTGCAGAAGAGGACACAGAGATGGTCGACGAACTTGTCAATGAAAGTGTATGTGATTGTACATTGAACAGTGCCTTCGTCGGATGCATTTGGTAAGCGTTGAAATGTTATGAAAGTAGTGACTACTTACTATGTTAAGGATGCTTTTTACAGTAGGCAAATCCATACACGCATATGGGCAATCGCGAGAACAAGTATTTAGATGTGAAAACGACTCATATTTTATGTAAGCCAGCCATTTTAAGAGAACTCTATAGAATATACAGAGAAACTCACTGTAAAACTAATCTTAACTATCAATGGTTTGTCATCAACATTTAAAATAACGCAGAAATTATAGTTCCCCTAACAAGAAGTGAATTCCTGAACAAAGACAATGTAATTACCTTACATCATCTGTGCCGGGTTTTACTTTGAGATGTACTAATCTCCCTATAGAAACAAGTTTGCTGTAAAACTTTAAGCAGTTATTGAACAGATATAGAACAAAAGCTTTGCGTGTATCTCTAAGGAATAAACTTGCTAATGGTAATCATGAGAGTGACAAATATTAAAATTGAACAAGCTGAATTGAAACTGAGTGGTAGATGGCAGTTATTTAATTTCTTGCTGTAAGTGAAATATGTGCTAAAGAATTTTCCAAGTTAAAGTGTTTTTCTATTAATATAATGTAGCAATCACAAGAAAGTGTACAAGGGATCTATAAAAGTTGTTGCTGTTTTCAGAACCATATTACATTACATTCAGACATTATTCTAAAAGACATGAAGTGAGATATTGTCTTAGTGAAGTGTAAAAGTGTTGTATAGCTTTTTGCTTAAAATAAATACGAGGAAAAACATTCCAGGTATTTTTATTTTATACTAAAGGTATGATTAATTATTTTGTTATATAAATCATTTTACCATGTGACTATGTTAGTCATCCATCAGTCGAAATGGTTTTCATCATTAACAAACAAATTTCCGAGGAAAAACAACCTGAAACTGTCCAATTGATTTCAATCACATTTTTATAGCAGGACGAGATTTTTAAAATGGAATAACTTCAGCGTAACTTTAATGGTGATATAATTTACATAAATATTACGTATTTTACTATACTTTTGGAAAATAACAAATGAAAAGCATATTCACGTTCGTGTTTTCTTGAATCAAATCTTAGAAACAGTTCATAATACTAATGTACTAAAGACTTAGTTTTAATTTCGAACATAAAACATACATTTAGGTCAAGAATGTTCTAGGAGATGAGTCTTGTATTACCATTTTTATAAAATAACAGTTGAAGTTGACAAGAAAGAGATCATAACAGCTTTCAGTGCTAAGCTTTTGATTACGAACCTGTTTCTTTTAGATCCCAACAAGAGCTTAAGACACGAGACAGATCTTTTAAGTTGACATGGTAATTTGTCATACTAGTTCTGACCCTAGCTATTATCCATTCACAGATATAATCGTATTTAATAAATAATACAGGATATCTTGATTTCAGGGTTATTGGCCACTCAAAGGCTTTTGCCTTATATTGTATAGAAAACCACTCCCTCCTGATCTTTGAACATTAACTAAATGAAAGACTTGTAAACAAACCCCCATTAGCTTCATAAACGAAATCGTCCTTTAAGAAAATATGTTTACAGGAAGATCCCCATTCAAGGTTAGGACAAGTTTGGCTGTATCAAACGGTTTGAACCATTTTTTCGTTTGTAATTAATTCTTTTGTGGAAGCAGACATTCTTACTTAATACTAGATCATTTATCATTGACACTAGCTACATGTAGAGCTTTCCACTGCAATGTTTATAGCAAGTGAACATTCCGAATACTTTATGATGAGAGAACTTGTAGTAATAAGATGCAAAGATGTGAAAATGACATTCAGAAAATGAAAAGATCACCTAAAATCTAACTAATGTAATGTCTCATAAAAAGTTTTCTTAAAATGTGTCTGTTATTTGATGCCTCCAGTTTTGTGTAGCCCTCTCATTAAATACTTTAGGGCAAACTGGCATGTTGTTACTTAAAAGAAGCCCTTTTAGCTTCCCAGTTTGAATGATGTAATGTATTTCCCTGTATATTATGATCTTTTGCCTCACTAACAGGAATTAGCATAGGAAACTTGAATTCACATGTCAATTGTCATTCATTTATTAACTCCTTGGTGTATATCGTATAGAAATCACTACCCCAAAAATGCAGCATTATCTCAAGTGAAAATTAGATGTATTAGTTTCATTTTGTAAACCGAACTTTCTGAATGACATCTTATACAAGTTTTTGCTAACGCCTTTTGCACCTCCTAACTATACAGAAAAATCGACATAGCGCCGTATTTATCTTTGATTTTTAAACTAACAACAGTAAGAACAGGAAACATAGTTTAGTTCTTACTAGACATTGAATGCTTTTTGATAGCATATACAAGTTATTCCACCACTTTGCCAAATCCAACATTGCTTCAGGAAATACTTATATAGAACAATGTAAGGTCACAAGAGTTTAAAAAAATGTCATTTTAATTCTGTATTTGTATTTATAGAAGTCTAACAAAAGTTTAAGCTTTATAAAACGATTTTTTTTGTTTAGTATAGGAAACAGTCTGATTACTTGTGTTACCAACTTCTTTTGTACCTCTCCATGTAAATGTTAAGCTTTCTCCACGCAGCAACAGTTATGGGAGACCCTAGGTTCCCTTGTCCCTGCCAACTGCAATCAACACTGTTCCTACTAAATAATCTTGTTAATATACAAAATACGAATTGAAATTTCATATGTAATTACGTGATTTCAAATAAGAGGAATGCAGAAAAACATAAGTCGAACATGTATTTTGTATTGTCAGAAAAATCTCATCACGTGAAATTAAGACAAAAGAAAACAACAGCTGTAAGAAAACAAACTTGTATTTTGACAAGAGAATTTTCACATGTTTGAAATAAAGGAAAAGTTAGAAGTATGATCATAAATATTTTAGTGTAACCATTTTTCCCATTGTATCTTTAAAAATTCTCTCATGCAGTCAAGAACACTTTGTCAAATGTAATTTAAAAAGAGAAACTTCTTAAGGGCCAAGGATCTGTATTCTAGTACGATAAGGTGTTCATTGTGGGTTAATTTGACTATCTCTCTCATATAACACTTTTAAATGATTTCATGTACATATGGAAGAATGAAAAATCTGATTATTGTTGACAACGCCTCGAATCATCTTCTGTCAAGCTTCCATGTCCTTATTATCCCAGTACCAATGCTGACGCAAAGCAAATCGGAAGTTGTTCTACAGGATTAATATGGTTTTGTACATAATCAGCATAGGGTAAATACTTATTCATACTACGCCTGCCCTGACCAAAGTAAGGATCTGTAATATCAACTCTAAGGGTAATATTATCACCTAACAAGAATTCCTCGTTGGAGTTTAAAACATTTTCGATTTTTTAAGCATACTGCCTATCGTAAGATGTGGTCGTAATTGAAACGGGATGTATACAGACTTTCCTGCGATGCAATTGGAGCTATTGAGACTAAATCCAACTTTAGAGGCTGAGGTTGACTTCGCGCAGTAATTTGTCCAAAGCAAACTGAAACAAATAGTTACGAACGCCTCAGGATCATGATTCATTGCTACAATAGACCTAATTGTTATTTCACGACCTCGTAGAGGGTAATTCGGATAAGTTTTAAGTTTTTCAAAAATAATTTCAAATTGAGGTCACAGCCACCATCATACATTATACATTTACTATAATCATTATACACCATCATACATTATACACTCTGGCACATCCATATTCGCCCAAAGAATTCACTAGCTTCCTGTGAAACCATCATAGTCCAGTATCAAATCGGTATAGTAACTCCAAGTCAGTTCTTTACTCTTAACACTTCCGAAGAATCTGTAATACCCCCAAATCGAGAATGTCTGAGAGACTTGCACAACACGGTAAAACAGCTTTTTCATCGTTCAAAAAATAATAGATTAAATAGTGCAGTAACATATCAGGGTCAGATTTGTCAGCTTCGAACCCCATTACGTTAACAGTATTTTGCGTCCATGTTATCTACTACAAAAATAGTGAGATGAGGGACAGATGCTGCAGAGCAAGCAATGTCACTGGAACACTTTCTCTTTTGTTAAAGGCTAATGGCAAGGGAACGTAACCTATGGCAAGAAGTTTTATTCTTTGAATTCCAATCGTTGCTGGGAAGCTAATGTGGATGAAAGACTGGTTCTTTTGACCATCATGCTTATTGATTCTCAAGGTGAGGGGAAAGATTATAATGTATGAAAGCTCATGTCTATATAATTATATGCTAAAAAGCTATTTGTATGTGACAAACGTGTCTGGTCCTGTTTCACTATTCAAATAATTCACCTAATTCATGCAACATTAGGTTCTGGGTTTAATTATTTTAAAGATCTTTGTTTCCGACTTGTACCAGGAATTCTTATTGAACCACTGCTAACCCTTAGTTAGTTTATTTACCAGTAGAGGTCACCAGCGTGCACGTTCCCTTTACATAAAATCTCTATAAGATAGCTTTCGTTCTTGCTCCTGTCATATATCCGTTGCTGAGTGTGCTAGTCAATTCATGTGTACGTATAGTGTGTAAAATCAGTGTGAAGTAATATACAGATGCTTATCAGAATAATGGAAACACCTGAACGAAAGTGCAACTTACCAGATTAATATGGGGTCGGGCCACCTTTCGCCTTCAGAACAGCCTTGATGCGACGTGGGATGGAGGCATAGAGGTCGTGAATGGTAGCAAGTGGAATATTACACCATTCCTCGTGCAGGGCATCGGCCAGTTCTGTGAGAGAGGATGGAGGTGGAAATCGTCGCCGGAGTCGTGTTTCCAAGATGGACCACAGATGTTCAATTATGTTGAGATCTGGGGATTGGGCGGGCCAGGGGAGGTGTTGAACTTCATCCCGATGTTCCTCAAACCACGCTGCAACAACTCCAGCTGTGTGAATGGGTGCATTATCATCCTGGAATATGGCGTCAATGTCCGGGAACAACATCCGGACCATAGGATGCAAGTGGTCTCCTAAAATTGCGACATAATCGTTGGCAGTGATGCGTCCGCGAAGTGTGACCGCAGGACCCAATGAAAACCATGATATTGCGGCCCACAGCATCACCGTGCCGCCGCCATGTTTCACAGTTGGGCGGAGACACTGCAGATCATACGCTTCTTTGGGCGTTCTCCACACATAAACACGGCCCGTGGTTTGGAATAGGGTGAATGGTGACTCATCCGACCATACCACACGTTTCCAGTCGTCAACGGTCCAAGTTGCATGGTCGCTGCACCATTTGCGGCGTGCTAAAGCGTTCTGGTCCCTGATGAGAAGTTTGGCCCGTGCAACACGACCCCGTAAGTTCATGTCATGTAATTCGCGGCGGACTGTGATTGTCGAAACACGTTGGGGGAGGTGCTGATTGAGTTCCTCCGTCACTTGCGCCGCAGTGGCACGACGGTTCCGCGTGACAATGCGCTTTAATACCCGGCGTGCCCTGTCACTGATGCTTTTCTTCCGCCCACTGTTCCGCTTCCCCGATGTGGTTTTCCCGTGTGTTGTGTAGGCCGTCATCACCTTCGACACTGTCCCTGGCGACACACCTAACACACTAGCCACTGCCGTCACACTCACTCCACATAACCGCGCACCAACAATTTGCCCTCTTTGAAACTCTGAGAGGTCTCCCATTTTACACTACCTCCGTCTGCTGCAGCCACTGCACACTCCTGTTCCACGACGCCTGACGTAGTATGGAGACCGACCTAACACACCACCACCAGCATTCCTGCGCTGCGGTCGCCATGACACCACTGCCAACCCATACACCTGACGTGTTGCCAACTACAGGTGTTTCCATTATTCTGATAAGCATCTGTACATTTACTCGAGACATTAATTGGTGTATGTTTAAAGTCATGGAAAATCCTATCGCTGTTTTGCTTGCTATGCAGGAAATGCAAGGGTATGATGATCCTGAAACTGTTCTTGAATGCTGGAGATCGCTGTGCTACTACAAAATGGTGGGATTCGAAGCTGACAAATCTGACCCTGATATGTTACTGCATTATTTTTCTCTATTATTTTTGGAACGATGAAAAAGCTGTTTTACCGTGTTGTACAAGTCCCTCAGACATTCTGGATTTGGGGTTTATTACATATTCTTCGGAAGTGTTAAGAGTAAAGAACTGACTTGGAGATACTATACTGGACTGTGATGGTTTTACAGGAAGCTAGTGAATTCTTTGATCGAATATGGATGTGCCAGAGTGTATAATGGATGATGGTGTATAATGATTATAGTAAGTGTATAATGTATGATGGTGGCTGTGATCTCAATTTGAAATTATTTTTGAAAAACTTAAAACTTATCCGAATTACCCTCTACGAGGTCGTGAAATAATAATTAGATCTATTGTAACAATGAATCATGATCCTGAGGCGTTCGTAACTAATTTGTTTCAGTTTGCTTTGGACAAATCACTGCGCGAAGTCAACCTTAGCCTCTAAAGTTGGATTTAGTCTCGATAGCTACAATTGCATCGTAGGAAAGTCTGTATACATCCCGTTTCAATTACGAGCATATCTTACGACAGGCTGTATGCTTAAAAAGTCGAAAATGTTTTAAACTCCAACGAGGAATTCTTGTTAGGTGATAATATTACCCTTAGAGTTGATATTACAGATCCTTGCGTTGGTCAGGGCAGTAGTGAAAGCCCACTGTAAAAGACCGTCTCTCCGAGTTTCTGAATTTGCAGTGCTGTGTTTTTATATCCTTTCCAACCTGTGGACCGCGGGCGACCATTTTTCTTTGTAGGACCGGAACCAGTAGCTCATATACCTTTCTTACACCAGTGGGAGGACCGCGTTGTTGAGTGACCGTTTCTCTGCGATAGGAACGAAACTCACTACTTGTCGATTGTTTCACACTACCTTGAGGGATAACAACTTTGGGCGACCCTCCTTGTCAGAAAGGGAACCTCAGGAGTGTGGTCTCTTCACCTTAGTTCCATGATTTCACCGTGCTTCCCAGTGTCGAGCTTGCCCGCTGCATCGCTGAGGCTAATACCACTCCAGGTGTTTTATGACCTGTTGGGAAAATTGCGGCTACACCTTTCCAACGACACCTCAAACATCTTTTTGACCCTAGTAGTTCCTAAGTCATAAACTGTCCCTATTTCCAGATTGCCCCTACAATATGTATGATTTGTACCGGTTTAACTCATCTTAACGATACCTTTCTAACGACACCTCAGTAACTTTCCTGGTCCCAGTAGTTCCAAATTTACCCCCACTCGAAACTCGAGAATCACCCCGACTATCTGAATGAATGATTCTGGTTCGAACTCGTCTTGCGGAGACCTTTCGAACGACACCTCAACCACCTTCCTAGTCCTAGTAGTTCCTGAGTTGATAGTTGTTGACAGATGGGCAGAATGGTCGCATAAGACTTCACAGCACTTGCTGTTGAAGACTAAAAATTATTTTCTCCTCTTGGGAGGACGAGCCTCGCAGTGCCTCCTTGCTTATACCGCTGCTTGCGATTAGAATATACTGTGGAGGTCGAGCAGAAACAAAATTATTTCATTTGATTACTTTGACTCATTTAGATTTTTTTTCATTTCATTAAACATTTCTCCAATGGCAAATTAATTTGCTCGCTAAAATTAAATTAAACCATTTATTTGATTTGATTCCCGGGAACATAAAAATACAATGCATTACATGACTATTGCAAAAATATAAATATTCATTTTTAATTCCGTATGCTTAGAATATTTTCAGCGCCGTAAAGTATTCAGCTATCGCTTTCCTGTTCCATACGAGACTTTCTTCTCACCTGTGACGTCACGCCTCAAAAGGCAGACGATCAGTTGCAAGTGGCGCTACCGAGCACTACCCAATTACCTTGGGTGTCTACCTAAAGGGAAACAACATTTTATTACTTGCAGACTCACAAGCTGCTATTCATGCTCTCAACTCTGTAGATCATCAACTCTTCAAAATTAATCCTTATGTCATTAATACTCTATACACACTACAACTACTCCAGAAACAGGGCAAAACGATAGAAATAACCTTCATTAGATCTCACCGATTTTCAGAAGCTAACAACATAGTCGACAAACTAGCTCGCACAGCTATTAAATTACCAAATGTCACTAACATAAAAATTCACTATACTGATATCATGCCCAAAGTTAAGAAAAAGATAACAGAATATTGACAAAACTGGATCACTCAAACACCAAAATTAGCTTCTCAATTAAATCGACCTTTTATCAACATATATCTTCATAAACCTTGGTTCTCGCCCTACAAACAATCCAACAGACAATGCCTCACTTTATTAAGCAGATTACGATCTCAACATGTCATAACCAAAGCTCACCTCCATAAAATTCAATTATCTAATACTCCTTTTTGTGACTGTTCTCCTACAATTATAGAAGATATTAACCATCTCATATTTCAATGCTCATTACATACAAAAGGTCGCAGACAGTTATTTAACACACCGTGTAAAATCTATCAAACTTTACCACTCTATATAGAATTCTTATTGCATAATCCATCCCCCAAAATAGGATATATATTACTTAACTTCCTCAAGAAAAATTAATTTCACTTACAATCAAATCTATTCCATAATTATCAATTTCATTTTGTTATTAAGACTTTTACTACCAATTGAACTCATCTGAACCCTTCATAACTAATAAACATAGTAAAATAACTACCAATTTGGATTGGATATAAGAGTAAATCCGGGTAAATCGGACCAGAGGCAAAAAGAACAATGCAACAAAATACTCTCCATAAGACAAGTCAAGAAGAAAAATGATCCAGAAGAGAATTTTACTGGCTAAATGAGATTATAATCAATCTCAAATGCCATATAAATCAGAAAAGAAAGAAAGATATATCTACCACCCTGGAGAACCTGGAATACTCAGGGAAATCTATAATTTATGAGGGAAACCCAGGGAAATGTATGATATGGACCTGTCCACGGTTAATAACAGCACTGCCCCGGCAAGGCGGAGGTCGTGGGTTCGATTCTTACTGCTGACCGGATTGTTTCAATGTGTTAAAATCCTCTATTTTAAAGAAGTTTTTTTCTTTTCACGTGTGAAATACCAATAATGTACAAGATTAGATGCTTGGACTGGGTAGTAGTAGGACTAAAAAAAATGTCATTGCGTATTATTTACATGTTCCACTATAGTAAGAATACTGGGAATTTGAAAATAAAAAAACATGGAAACCTGTTAAACTCAGGGAATTTCAAATCATAAAATTAGTACACACCTTGTAAAAGATGGATCATAGATCTGGGTACTTCGCAAAAGTGGGAGCTGGTTAGAGGTGCCAGGAGGGAAGGATTCGTACAGACCAGGATGTTTCTAAGATTGGGAGGTGATGAGAAACAAATCTCAACTTGGCGGGAAGTATTTCCAGTACCTGGTTGAGATATTGGAGTGTCATTATGCGGTCTTCGTAGTTTTCTGTCATGCGTATATCAGTGTTTACAAATATTGTATGTATATATTTTCAGCAAGTAGATGTTGTAAGCCCAACTGCAATTTACGAATCTGGCTCCAGTTCAACTTCAAGAATTCGGAAGAGAAAAAGGCTGAGGGAAACAATATCACGATTTGTTCAGAACGAGTCACCTGTATCTCATAGACGAAGATCTTCAGTGAGCGATGTTGCATACCTTAGTATGAGCGGTGGCTCATTTCTAGACTGTACTTCAAGTCCAGACCAACAACTTGCAGATTTTAGGTATTTCAAACTATAATTTACATATTATATTTTAATCAGACTTTAAAACGAAGTCTGCGTCTGAGTAAAAATGTAAGTTAAAGTGATACTTTACTCTTGTTGCTTACCGATAAAGAATTACTAAGAGAAAGGAAAGTGGGAACGGCAATTTAAGGTAAAAGGAAGGGATACTTACATGAATATTGTTCCAGTTGTACTGCTATATTTCAGTGTATTGTGTATAAGGTTTTTTGCAAGCGAGAAAGAAGGTGGAGATCACACTTGCACATATATTAATAAACGAATAGAGATGTTACTACATAGTGGATTTGAAACGCATCAGATTTTAAGCAATTGACTAACACGGTTCGTGTAAGTTAAAGGATAGACCGCCTTCATCATACAGTAATTTTCCTTGGCATGTATAATTGCTTGTTCCGCTGCTTGAGTCGAGCTGGTTTTAATAAAGGCACAGCGTTTGTAATGATCGATTTCCAAAGACAGAATGTTAATTTCCGGTATTTTAATTTGCTCTGCTACTAGTTCATGCAAGTACAATGCATTGACGCGTTGTGTTAAATTTCGTAGGTTAATGCTCAAAGTGTTTTTTCGCATTATGTATGACATTCTATTGCAAAAAACCAAACAACTCTCAACCACTTACACCAAAAGCACAAGACACTGACAGGAGCAACGAACGCTTACATCCTGCCTGATTGCTAGCGAGCTAGCAACTGAACCACTGGACTAAGGTGGGAGCTGGCCAAAGAAGCGTTTGCCTGTGTTACTTATAGCTTGCGCTCTACGCCTGCGCGACAGCGTATGTTGACGTGCACATAAGTGCTATATACCGTCCAGATCGGACGTGCGCGTAGACACTCCCAAAATGTTACGTTAAAGTGACTGGTACAGCTTGCACCTCAACTGTTCGGGTAGGCGGATCGAGTGCAAGTAGTATAAACCAGTGCAAGCACCTTCTGTCTCCTGTTCAGGAATGAGAGTAATCAAGTGCAAATAATTCAAAAAACGTAGCACGTTCTCAGTGCATATCTCAGAGAATTAAATAAACCTGTACTTTTGCTAGAGTTGCATCCATTTTATTACATTTGTATTTGTACGAAAACATTTTTTTTTCTGAACAGCATACAAAGAATTTGATATAAAACAATGTGTGGCCATAATAAATTTGTTTATGAAAGTAACGAGAAAAAGTATTATGGCTGTTAAAATAATAGTATATAAACTGAATATTACGAGACCAAATAATGACTAGTATATTGAGTATCATCCTATTTATCTAGTTTAAGAAGCAATATTACCTTTATTTAAGAGTGCAACTCTGTTATGTACAATCATTTAATGCATACTTTGGTCAAATTTAAATTAGAATTAGCATGAACAATGTTCTTCGCGAATATCTTTTTACTGTAATGTTGCTAAGAAGATCTGAGTTATACACTCTGTTGTGAAACGTACCATAATAGTAAATTAAATATTCAAGAACACGGTAATGTTTCACGTTCTGAATAGTATGTAAACAAGGATCAGGAATGAGCAAGTTGATAGAAAGTTTAAGAATGAATTTAAATAATAAATGATTTAGAAAAAAATATTTACTCTCAGCTATTCTTAAGTTAAAATCCCGATTATCCACTAGTACTATTAAAATTTTGACAATTATCAACATTTTTATGAATCATTTTAATATACTATGACGGTATTTATTCTGCTGGCTTTCGTTCTATTTCGTAAATCATCTTTTGTGTTGATCAGAAGAAAAAATGTTCATTTTTGTCGTCCAGTTCACGAAGATGTGAAGATGTAGCTGTAACGGTTTTATTTGTGTTGGTTTAATATATGTCATGAGGAAGATCTTATTTCTTAGTTTTAATATGTGTCCTAAACCAATGCTGATTTCAGCACTTTTTGCTGCTCAATATCTTTGGATTACTGCATTTTTAAGAGATATTAATGGAGAAAATAAGTAAAGGACATAGTTCTACCTTGTTGAGAGTGTAGCTTGTGACACCTCAAATATAATAATCTGGTGGTACGTAGCGAGTCCACCCAAAATTAGTACCGCCTTGTGAAGCACAGTAGCATCAGCGCAGGTTTCATGTGCTTTGAGGAGGTGTTGTTTTTGTGTAAGGGAGAAGTATGATTAAGGGGTGCATAAATAGGATTGTGCGTAATCAACTGAGCTCGTCTCTAGTATTAACTTGTACGAGCAGATTTTCTTGCCGGCAGTCATTGATTTCTTATTATAAGATAAGTAGAACAAACATGAACCTATGAGGTTTAGTAACGCTCTAACATGTAACTAGTCATATTCTTAATAAATAAATGGTCGTGTACCTTGTGCTAGAACAGCATCTTATACTACGTTCCAGGTACCGACTATTACAACAGTAAATCATAAGACATTTAAAGCACTGCTTCTTGGTTGAAGTTTTATCATAAAGGACAATGATTCCACACAATTTAACATGGAAGAAATATGATGATATACCATCCTAAGTTAATTTTGAGACAAAGGTTTATTTAATTTAATTCAGAGTTACATGATAATTCATATGGAATATTGGTTATGGGAAAGAAGACAGTGACATTGTGTTTGAAAGGAAATAAAGAAAACGTCACATAAATGTCATTGTTAGAATGGTGGATTGCCAAAGTTTTAAATTTGTGGGACGTCAACATTATGGAAATAGAAACAAATTGAGTGTTATTTATGTATTATGTCCCTTACTCCAAATCTAATAGTTGTAAGTTAATGAAATTTAGATAAATTAAGATCCGATAACAACTTTAATTGGACAGGCACTATTTGCTTCCGCCCTAATTCTTAACTCTACCAGGCAGTTACGACTTGGACGGATAGGATCAGATTTAGATAAAACGAGCAAATAACATGACGGATGGCGCACGGGCCTTCACCCCACACTGTAAAAATAACGCACTTTCCTACACTTTTCTACACTTTTAGGGCACTATTGAAAACGAGAAAATGTTTCAAAACTGTACTAATTGTGTAATAAAGTGCTGTGAAAATGTTCGAATGTGTTCCGTAAGAAATGTTAAATAATTTAGATTACAATTACAGCCCTTTTAAGGGAAAGAGGTACAGTTAGACAGCGTGCTAACATTTTTTGTCATATTACAAAAACAAGTAAGTCAATTTAGAAAAGCCCTAATACGGAAGTGGCTAACGAATGTCTCCTTCATATAAAAATGTAATGGAAATTTTAGGATCAAAACTAAAGTTATGGCATAATTTTAAATGTAGATGTGACGCCATACATTTTAAATGGGAGAGAAATATGGAGAAGAAAAATATTTATTTTTTCGTGTAAAACATGGCTTATTTTTAAAAAACGTTGACAGAGAACTTCTTTTAAGTATCCTCTTTCATTTTATTTATCTTTTCCCTCCATCCTATGTACCAATTCTTTGTGAGACTATTAAAAATGTAATTCCTATAGTAATATATGGGTTTTTAAGTTGTACATACCAGCCTCCAGATGCTCAGATTTACGGTTGGGTTTCATTTCCCTTCTTTCTCACTTTTCTCCTTGGTGTCCAGAGGAAGAAGGAAGGTATAAGGGGAGGTATAGACTATAGACTGCCGGTGTCATGTGACATGGGATGGAGGGGTTATTCGAAACGCTTTCTTCATGTCTGATATGTTACCAGACGTTTCTATTTTTCACCCTCACGAGAAAAAGGTCGACATGAGACCAATAATTATGTTTTTGTCTACAGGATTGGGGCCTTTTAAATACCCGTACTATTTTGACGTAGAACTTTCAAGGAATCAAAAAATTGAAGCCAATTACTCGGTTGATTGAATTGAATGCCAGATTAGGAAGGTAAATATTCCAGACGAACTTAGCTTAGGGAAACTTTTTTTTTGTGGGAAAACAAATGATCAAAACAAAAACCTATAATAACGCAAGCAATTTCTGTACCTGCGGCGTACAGAAATAATATACCCTGTATGTCTTTATTTGTCTCCAAATACAACCACATTTCGATCATTTTACACTGGATATATTTGACAATTATGGGAAGGATTTAAAAGTGTCAATCGTCCCTGGCCTTATCCAAGGTACCATCCAGCATTTGCCTAATGTAGACAAGGAAGGCAGGTAATTCATTTTATCTTTGCTAACAATACAATATAAGTAAAAAGCAAATAGAAATGCACCAAAATGCTCAAATCTGTTCTTCGTCCATTTTGCGTCTGTAGACACATTTAGCAACTATTTATTGTGCAGCCAGTATTTTTTAATACAGTTCTTGTCTTGTTAATTGTTTATAGAAACAATGTTGTAGTTCGAACTTGATAAAACATTGTTCATGCTTGGAGCTTACCAGCAGAAAACTGCTTGTGTTCTCTCTTCAGGTATTTTCACTTGACCGAGGGAAAAGAGGTGGGAGAAAGGGCTCATATTTATTTCGTTTAGAGGTGACCTTGTCACCTCACTCTCATACTCTCTTTCTTTCTCTCTCTCTCTTCCCCCTCCCTACACACACAAGGTCTTGCACTATACAAGAGCTTCCGATGTGAACTGCACAGTGCAAAGAGTGCACTGGTTGGACTTTCACGTCGAACTAACAATGGTGGAGAAAAATATATAGGCAGAGGAGATGTTAGTTAGTGAATCTATAAAAAAATTGACAGCAGGGACATGTATAGATTTTTTAAATTTTTTACGCAACTATGGCTCAAGCCGTATGGATGATGATGGGATGAATTGGTGGAATGAAGAGAGTGGGAGGAAACGGGAGCACCCCGAGAAAACCCACGCACACGTTGTTTGTCCACCGCAAAGTTCACATGGCATGAGCAGGGGTTGATCCGACGACCCCTAGCACCAGAGGTGAGCGCTCTATGAACTGAGGGGACATGTATGGAGAAAGCTATCGAAGCTATGTCTAACTGTTCCTCCACTGTTCTCTGAACTGAACGTTTGACAGTTAATTTAAATCACTAAAACGCAACTATTCCACACCCAGGCCAATTAAATTTCTAAAGTTTAAAAAACTTCATATACAATATTGCTCCACCCTACTGTCCACATATTCAACGTAGCGAAAATTATCTTGAAAGTAAATACAATTCTTTTTAACAATAATTACTAATTGTATTAATGTATCATTAAGACATATTATGTTGTTTTGTTCAATTTATTTAAAGTGTTTTGTGTGAATAAAAGTAGTCTGTATTACCTTCTTGTTCAGTGTAATTAACATGTTTTCCACAGGTAGACTACTCTAGTTTAATTAAAATTGCTCATTGTAGAACTAAGTAGCCCTATTTAATACCATTATTTTATTATTAATAATATTATTAAAACGTATTCTATAAATAACCACATTAACAGAGTTAAATAATTATTATCCTTATTACTATTATTATTATTAAATGTTGAAAGGACAGAACGTATTAATTTTCCATAATGTGAAGTTGGGAACGGCAAATTGGCGAGAGGGTTGAAGAGGAAGGGGAAAAGGAAGGGGGCCCTGGAAGTCTGGAACTTAGGGTGCCGAGGGGCATAAATACGGAACTGCTTATAACGGGAACTTCTTGAAAGTTTTAATTTTTTAAAATGCATAGAACTGACTTTTTTCATGTTTAATTTTTGTGAGTGGTGGATAAACAAAGTCGGTAAAACCAAACAAACCTAGGAAATGTACTACTTTATGAATAAGTAAACTAGCAGAATAGATCGATCGACAATTCATAAATGTGTGTAAAATAAATCTGTCTAATTAGTAGGATATAGTTTCCGAGCACACACTTTAAGTATACTTCTTATATCTTTATATTTTCTTCGAACACGGAACATAATAATTACACTTTATCTGGTCAAATGATCAATGTTTCTTCTTGTTCTTTGTTGATATCATCCAAATCTTATATACTATATAGCCCCATGGACACTCACTCTGACTGACTGATTCACTCATCCATATAAATTCACAGGCCAAACTAATGGAGATACAAACACCAAATTTGGTATGAAGGTGTAGAACCATGAGTAGGTAAAGGAAAAAATCCGATATTTTGGAAAAGTCGCCATCTTGGATCCAAAATGGCCGCTAAACCCATTGTTGTATAGAATAGAGACCCTATACCGTTGGAGCTACAGAGATTAAATTTGGCACAAAGGTACATTATCGCTATTAGATTACGAAAATGTTACATGATGTATCCAAAGACGCCATCATGAATCCAAAATGGCGGATCTAGAAATGCATTTTCCACACCGTTTGAGCTAGAGATACGAAATTTGGCATATATTTGTATTATGACGAGTATTTTAGGAAAATATTACAAAATTTTAGAAACATCGCAATCTTGGATCCCAAATGGCCGCCCAAAAATCATTTACGACACCGTTTGAACTAGAGAAATGAAATTTTATTTGAAGACGTACCTTCAAGAGTAAGTCACGACAATATAATAAAACGTTAAAAAAAGTCACCATTTTAATTCAAAACAGCTGCCCGAAAACCCATGTTCTAAATTACTAAGCCTGGACAGACGAAATTTGGTATGAAGGTGTACCATGAGGAGTAGGTTACAAAAAATTGTAAAAAAATACCTATGGAGGCGCAGCCCCCCCTGGTGGTTGGTATAATTGTAACATGGAGGGCGCCAAAGAGTGTCTGCTTAAGATAAAGGGGGGCGCAGTCCCCCAAATCCTGAAGTTGGGAGCGCAGCTCCTACGGGGGTCTGGGAGCAGCGCCCCCAGCGAAGTAAAGCGAGTCTTGTTGAAAGAACTCAATGGACCGGGACAAAGTGGCGCTTATGTTGCAACTGAAAGTTTTGAAGATATTTCTTTTTTTTATTATCACTGTTCTGTAATTAGCATATTTTTTTCATAAATGTTTGAACAGAAGATCTTAATTACATACCTTTCTATTTATGTACTGCTGTAACTTACAAGGCAGTGTTCAATTTGTAGCGGGGATTGTTGGTATTTTCCCGTTTCTGCAGTAGCGTAGATAGGAATTTCTCAAGAGAGGGGATATCTAGAAAACAATATTCTTGGTAGTTATGCAACCCAACACAACATTTTAAATAATATATTTCGGGGTTTTCTTCTATACTTTTAGAACAGCACAATTGTGCGGAAAAGTATTAAATGTATGAGTATTATATCGGTGTAGTTTACTTAGTTCAATCATAATTATAATACAAATTTAGTCATATTAAAGCATCAGGTTGGATTTTGTCAAGAACGAAGAGTTTCTCGACCAACATTTACTAACGCTTATACGCTCAGTTTGATGACAGTTTTCTCTTGTAAAACTACCAGTCTGTTATGTCACATCCATTTGAAATTTTGAATTTTTCAAAGATATATTTACTCGTTTCAGAGTATAAAATATAATATTTATCGTAGATGTGGGTGCAGGTTGTATAAAATCTGAAGCAGTTTTAAAAATTTGGGAAACCTGATATGCTTCCATTGCAGATAAAAGAAACCATTCCACTTTTATTAGTTTCGCCTTCGAAAGTCATAGCTAATGTTTTATTTTGTATGCGAAAAAAACTTAAAATTGTACTAACTGTGGGAGTTTTGTTTTCTTGTTCAGTGTCTTTTTTTCTAAAGCCTCATATATCACTTTTGTAATATACTATCATTTCTGATAGTTGAATTAGGAAGTTGATTTATGTAGCTACTGTATTAGATATTCTATACCTATGGCATTCTTTCATTCAGCTCTATAACATATCCAAGCAGAGAGTTCAGAGGGTGCGAACCTCTCCAAAATTCCTATTTATTTGTAAACCTAGCATAATTTTTAGGTGTGATTATATACAGCGTATTTTACAATGACATCGAGAAACTTCTGGAGGTGGTTCTTCACATTAAAACAAGACAAAAGTTCCTCAGACAAATTCTCGAAATGTGCATAGTTTCGGAGCTAGAGCGTGGGAAAATGAACCTTAGAGACTTTTCTAACACCACGAATAGTAGATCTGATGCTGCATGGTACCTCAAAGACTAAGCTTGCTCTATTCGAAAATGCATATTTCAAAATTCCGCAATGGATTCCCCCGAAGGATGTAAAAGTAGAGGTTGCTTGAAATGAGCATGAATTAAAAAAAAGACTTCCTATGTGAGTAAAAATATCATACGTCATACCCAGTATCCAATCGATCATTGATATTCAATATCTTTGATGATAAATAAATGAAACCTTCGATGAAATTATGCAACCACATTTTTTTCTAAGAAAATCGTTCGGTGTATGGAATCTTCTTGATATATCGACTTGGCGCACACGAATTATTGTTTCCTGGTGACCTGGTGATCCATCTTTACTTTTGAGAATTTCTGGGAATCCTTTAATTCCTTTAAGTCCCTTGGGCGCCCATTGCGGAATTTTGAAATATACATTTTTGGATAATGGAGATTTAAAGACCTTGACGGAACCATGCCACATCAGCTCTATTTTTCATTATGTTAGATATATGAAGCTCTGAAGTTCATTCTCCCACGCTTTCGATAGCCTGTAGCTCCGAAACTATGCACATTTCGAAACTTTATTCGAGGAACTTTCGTCTTGTTTTGACAGAGAAATCACCTCCAGAAGTTTGTCGGTGTAATTTTAAGAGACGCTATATTTGTTATCTAATTTCATATCCAGATCCTCTTTAAACTACCTCCAAATCTGTGCAAACCTAAGAAAAAATCGGGATACATGCGTGAAAGGGCATGTCTTACCACATTTTATCTGTGGTCTTACACTATAAAAAGACATTTCAGTTTTTTTTTTAAAATATATTTTCATCGATTTTTCCAAACTCAAATTTACTGCGACTTGCTTTTATCTCCCTCCTGACAATTTGCTTTAGTTCTTTCAAACTTCAGCATCTTTGGCAGTATTCACAACTTCCACCAAGTTAAGATGTTCTTTTTGTAAGAATCTGTAGAACGGTTAATCGTAGCGAAATATTAATTTAATCGAATAAAAAAAGTTAACGCAAAATTATAAGTGTATTAAATTCATTACATGCATTGAATGTGGGCTTGTGAAATTATCCAATAAAAATTGGGTAATTGTTTCAAACATAAATTAGGTTACTTCTTTAAAATCATGAATTGAATCATACTTTCATATCCGTCTTTTTATACTTCATAATTTTTTGGACTCTCCATAACCCCATAAAAATGCGCTTTCCCTAAGTGGATATAAAATATGTGTTTCAATCGATCCTAAATAATTCTTAAAATACTCCTACATTGAGTGAATGTGTTGCACAATATACATAAATCTCAGCAGAGTACTGTCACAGTATGTCTTGAATATTTTTTTAATTTTCCAGCAAGCTGCTTCCTCCATCATATTCATAAAATAAGATCTCGTAATTAACACCAAAAATTTATCAGATTTTATCAATTGTTATCGCTAAATCCCGATATTAACTCTTCACAACTTTCCGACCTACAGCACGTTAGGGGAACATTTGAGTCAAGTGAATAAACTGCTTTTTAAAAAGATATCATATACCTATTTGAATCTATCTTAAAGCCTTTAGGCAACTTTGGCTCAGGCCGTATGGATGATAATGGGATGAATTGGTGGAATGAGTGAGCAATATGTCAACTGAGCCACCTTCGCCCATATCACATACTCATATCTGACGTAGTTAACAACAAAGTTTTTCCATGTAGGTGATATTAAGAGTTTAATCCGCTAATGCAGAAAATTATTCAGCTGCATTTAGTCAGGAAAAATATTCCTTAATTGAAACGAGATCGCAAATTTCATAATTGATTTTAATGGTTAGATTCTTCTCCTCTTATAGCCGACTGAGATAGTTATGTGGTCTGAGGCACTAGGCCAGCATCTCCAAGGTTGTGAGTTTGAATCCGGCATGAGGCATGGATATTTGTGAATTTTAACAAGCGTTATTCGTATAATCGTGACGGGCAGAAGTCAAAAGTTAACATGGCCCATAGAAAATAAAGTTTGGAGTCGCCGGGGCTCAGGTGGTAGCGCGTCTGAGTACGAATGGGGCAGCATGGGTTCAAATCCCGGCCAGGGCACTGGAGAATTTTCTTGTAGTGTTCCCCATACCTGACGTTCTAAGGTGCACTCAATCTCCTATTAAATTGAGTACCAGAGTGTCCTTGGTATTCCTGGACACCTTAAGAAGGTAAAGACGGTCAAGTGTGGGACTGACCACCCCAACCCACTTTGTACCGTAGGTCAAAAAAATGTTGAGCGCTACTTCCACATCCCCCATGTGCCGTTCACGGTGCGTGCGTATCGCACAGGGGAATAGATTTACATAGAAAATAAAGTTTACCAAAAGTTTATCTTCTCCCATTATGATCTGAAAGATCACATTAGATCTTACATTATGACATATCTTACGAGTGGCACGAAATTTTCCAATGTGCGTAATTTTAATTTACAGTTCATATCTACCGTAAAGAGGACGCCTATTTAAATTATTTCTTTTCTACGCACAATGCTTCAACCGTAGAAATGTTTAAAATTTAAAATTTTCTCCGTTCTACCCTCGTTGAGATTATGATTGCAGGAATTACTACATTCTTCATTACTTTCTAGAAGTACCTTTTATTTATTTATTTATTACCGGCGCTTTCGACATGACTGTCGAAGAATTTTAATTTTACTGGTTGCTCTGAAGGTTATTTACCACATCTACCTAAATGTGAAACTACAATGCAGAATGAACAATACGATCCTTGTCTGTTTATGAATAAACTTACAATTATATTGAGACGGGTGTAAGCTATAGTGCTGGTACCGGCTTTACAATCAATTTTATATTTTAACCAACCATTATATGTTTCCAAACATAACTTAATTCTTATCTTGTGGAAATACTCTCCTTCCAAGTTCATAAAGTGGAGTCAAGGGGGGGGGGGGATATATCCTCCATATCCCCCCCCTTACCTACGCCACTGCGTCTCTTCAGGAATCTTCTCTGAATCTGTTTTCAAAAACATCCCTCAAGCCTGGGATGTAAATAAATATATAATCCGTGCTGTGCTGGTAGTGGAATGGGGCGAGGGCGCTAAGGTATTTCGGCCACGATATCCATGTACAGTTCAAAAGACGGTGTACAGACATGACCAGAGCTGAAATGAGTCACTAAGTCGATCGTCGGGTTTTTTGGAACGGGTCTCCGGTTCTAGGCTTCAGACCCAGCCTAACCCGGTAATCCGATTTAGACCCGGTAGCCCGGAGAACAAAGCAAGATTTTTAATTATACCCTTGCGTTTGAACAGTGTTTCTTTCAGGGGTGATCAGGACCGTAGATGCTACCCCCAGAGCTAAAAAAATACGGCTTCGAAATTCCGTTAATTACAATTCCGAGACAGGGTCACCAAAAGTCACCCGATTTTAGCTCTGGTCATGACTTAATGGCTAATGGTGGTGAATCATGTAGGTCATGTACATGTTTTTAGAAAAAAAAAGGCTTTCTAAAGGACGTAGATTCTCCCAGATAAATTTCAAGGTAGGTTTTGATACGATCTCATTGGCTGTTTCCTTGTAACAGTGTTCAATTTCCAGAGATGGAAACTTTTCCCATAACGTATTGAATTATTTTTTGAATAAGTAGTTTCATTTTTGCTAGAACCTGTTTCTTCTCTTCTTCTTCTTCTTCTTCTTATAATTCTTCTTCTTATTATTATTATTTGAACGTAATGTGTAACTTTTTCAATTGAATACTGAAATGAATTCGAAGTTTCTTCTCAATGAAAAGGAACTGTACTTTGAGTTCCGTTTTTTATCAACCTCTCCATAACTGAATGTAGTAAAATACTAAAAAATAAAAAGGAAATTCATTATGGAAATCTGCAATAAAGTAAAGAGCGAACGTCAATGCATTTGTTCTTTTTTTTTACCCACTGCAAGGAAGCCGGGAAAAACTAAACGACCGAAATTCGGTGGTAAGTCGTTTGGTTGACGGGGAAGGGAAGAGATGGGAGAAGTGCCTAAGCTGTACGTCTTGCAAGATCCCTTCTGTCCTTTCAAACCACAAATGATTCTTGTGCACCCTTCTTGGAATTTTTCCATGAAAGTTGACAAGGAACCAAGTCATGGAAACCTTACGCAAGCAAGATTTCGTCTTTGTAACAGAGCCATCTGGATGTTGGCTGACGGCAAAAACGAAACTCGAAACTGTATCCCCGCTTCTTAAAGCACATTTTTTCTTGGTACATATTTTAAACATATTTGAGCAGTAACGGAACACTAATCCAGACATACTTTATCTCACCCTTTATACATTTTTGACACTTTTAAACACTTTTTTCTTTTTACTTTTTTGTCATTATCCAATGCCAATAATAGCCCACATTAAATAATTTTCATTTGTATTTGTTGTTCCTCAGGGGTAAATAATTTTTAATTGTGTGACTTTTTATGTATATGATGCACTTTCCTAGACACAGCCCTTAAGAGGATTTTAATTTTCATGATTTTTCCTTATTAGGTAGGTTGAATGGAGTGTTCAGAAGCCCACTTGAACGTTAATTATAGGTCCCATGCTAAGAAAGTCACAACTTTACTTAGGTCATTTATCGAAATTCTGCTTCAAAGTCAGATACTGCTTGTCAATTTAATAATTTAGCTCTACTCAAAATGTATTGGTAAACAAATGATACTATACATTTCTTTTAGTTTTTGAAAACCGTTAATTGCAGCCTAAGCTTGTCTCGTCTTCAGGGATGATGTCGCTGTATTACTTTTAAGAAAATATTGACAATGAATAAAGTGGACAAGACGTCTGTTAGGGTACCATCCCAACGTTCACCTTCTGAGACTGAAGAAAAGCATTGGAAAACGTCAGTCAAAATTGCCGGCGGTATGACAAACTGGGATGCCAATTTTCATTCTGAAATAAGCGAAATTAACCACGGTGGCTTATTTTTCTAGTAACTCCCATTTTATTAATACCTGCTGAAACTTAAAAAAAACCGCGATGCTCATTTTTCATGCAAATTTTAATTTATATTCAAGTTTATGTGAAGTACTCAAATTCTTGTTATCACTTATATCGATATGTCTAAATAACAAAAATCCCTTTCGGCAGGACTACAGGCTGAAGTAGATCTCGAAGTTTCTTTATTTTCAAAAATTCAAATCTAGACTTATATGAGTGCTATCGAGAAACTAGGTATTGATTTATAGATTAATCATCAAGAGCTTTTCAACGATACCCCACAAGATGTGGTTTTAAAAATTTAGAATTTCCACCCCACCTCCACCCCCACTCGTATCCCTACAGCCCCTGAATCGTTGGTGTCACCGTAAACTTAATAGGGAATACTATAATTTAGGCAGAGAAAGTTTCCCTCTAAACGGCATAGGGGCTGATATATATATATATA
>JAGDQP010012262.1:0-50778 GCA_022664845.1 Lepisma saccharinum
TTCGCAATTGAATTAGACCTACTTCGAACATCCTTTGAGTTCCTTGTGCCCCCAAATTATATTAGAGACATAGAAAGATTGTTCTACTATCCAGCGTTAAAAACCGCCAGTTTACTGCAACATTAATAAAAGTGCTCTTGTGTAGTGCCTCAAAACTACGTGAAATTAATGCATTCAATTTTAAATCTAAATTGCTAGTCTTGCTAGCTTTGAAGATCTTGCTAGTCTTTAGCTTAAGGAACTCACAAGTTCATCCCCACAGGAACGAACGTTCACCAATGGATCCCTTCCAGGGCAACATCAAGCCAGTCTTCATACCGATCATCTACCTATCGAAGATACATTCTAATATGGTCATACCAACAGCGTCGCGCTCTTCCGAACTACCTCTGTCCCACTGGCTTACCAAACACAAAGAAATATAATCTTCTTTTTCCATACATTCCGAGTTACATGGACTGAGAAAAACATGGAAGCATTTTTCCACAAACAATTGGTCGCCTGAAAATAAATTGACTGCACTAATTAGTACAGGATAGACTTCAATCTTCATATTCGCGGAGGTCCTGGGAACAATCGTGTTCCTTACGACCGATCATTCTGATTTATGATTTTTCCGTGAAATTTCCTCACTCACACCAAGGCAATGCTGGAATGGTAGTTAGAAATTAGACCCAACCGACTTCCTCCCTATTTCCTCGGTTCGACCAAATCAAATCCTGAGCCTAATTGACATAAAGTCCCAAAAGGATACCAAATCGATATTGATATTCATAAACAGGATGATAACAACAGAAGTACATGTATTTCCATGTTTACGACTTAGGATAAGTACTAGGGTTTTAGTCCATCTCTCTAATGCTTTCCTTGGTCCCATTAGACAAACGCCCGGATAGTACCTTCAATAGATTCCATGACTCCCACCTACCATTCCTATATCTGAAAGATTGCTCATTGAGAGACGTCATCCCTCATACGTGATGAGCTGTAGCAATGAGGAACTCTAAAGACCAAAACTATGTAACCGATTTCGTGAATTCGAAATAAAAGAAATGCGACGACATCAACTACAACTAAAAAGCTATAATAAAAGTGGCAAATTTTGAAATAAAAATCAAATACATGTGATTTGTAAAGAAGACGTAACAGAATTCGACGGAGAAGCTTCACAGAGGATTTTTCTCCCTCGAAAACAAGAATACGATTGTCGAATTTCACTCTTCGTGTTCCAGATAGAGAAGTTCCCAAGTTCATCCTGTCAAATGTCTTGTAACGATGGCAGATGAAATGAATGTTTCACGGTAAATATTATTTGATACGTTAAAGTAAGATTTAGTTTTTCGAGTTGAGTTATATCAATAAAATATAATATATTAAAAGTGAAAATGTAATCACTGGGTTTTCTGTGTTGTCAGCCCAGTATGAAGTTTTATCTTTTAAAAGCCTCTACCCCGGTTTATTAGATATTTTACACTTCTAGTTGTGATAAATATAATAAAGAAAGCATACTATAAAATTATAACACTCATATTAAGCTAACTGTTCAGCATGTTGACTTTCAGTGTTAAACCTGTTAAGATAACCACAGTTTGCAATACTGCATTCTGCTCTTCACATGTGATGTTTCTCATCAGCAATGTATACCAAGTATCCACAAAACAATCGTAGAATGATTCCTTAAATAAAGCTTGATATTATGACATCACATTTCAACTTGAAATATCTACCATGTCGATGCAAATTAATTAACTGAAACAACATATTTCATTTAATCTATTCTTTATTGTTTTATTGACAAATGTCTATTCCATTTTCTGTTACAAGTAGTCAATTTTGGACCCCAAGTTGGAAACCCTGTACCTTGTAGAACAAAGCTGTATTCAACAAAAGACAAATACATTTTTTTTAGTATTATTATTTTGGGGCGAGGAATACATCTGCGATGTTTACCAGCAGAATTCTGTTGCACAACAGATTATACTTTCATCTGTGCGAAAGTATTTATAAAATGGTATCAACAATTATGAGGTGTAGTACCAGCAGCTCTCTTCCTCCCTGTGCTTACGGTAACTAAGACACCTTCATGTACACTCGCATGCATTGACAATGACAGATGGATTTTTTCTTCGAAGTTGGAGTGTTGCATAATTTAGTATCAATATATGTGGAAGGCACAACATATGGAAGATTCGTTTTAAACATACCTGTTTCCACCAACTGTTCGGTAATATTATGCAAATTATTGAATATAGAAAATGTAGCCATGAAGCATTTTAATATGTATCTGAATATACATTAACATTGAACAGAGTCTGCCGATCTAGGGGACAGTTGCCCTAAACGGAATTATCGGGTGCTTGTTTAAATGATGTTAAGTCAAAAATAGTTTAATTGAGAAAATGGAATTGAAAGTTCAAATCATATTGTGAATCCTTGAGATATCTCAGAATACACAAGTTCATAAATTGGGTAAAAATTTTAATTTGATTTTGACACGGATACAGACGTGTAGAGAATTATTTTTCTCTTTCCAGTGAAACTTAAAACTCAACAATGAAGTTTTGTAACTTAACCCCATTTGCACAAACACCCGAAAATTATTATTCCTGCATTCATCAGAAACCCTTCCTTAGTATTAGTGGTAGTCTACTTTGTTTCATTTAGCGTACTTACGTTGTTACGTGGCGTAAAGATTGAAAATAAAATTGACTGAGTTAAAATAATGTAGATCTACTAGAAACAAATAATCATAATTGTTCTGATGTTTCTCTGTAACATGAATATTAGAGCAAAGCTATAAAACACGAATTGGTATTCCTCTAAAAATTGTTTAAGGACCATAGTAACAAAACTTCGTTAATTTCGGTTACACTTCAAAATACTTCAGCCGGAAATGTTCTTATTCTGTACTGAGCTGTTTGGTTAAAAACTGAAGGAATTTTACATTTTTCCAAATCATTAATTGTTCTCTCTTTTTACATATTCCTTCATTGTGTAAAGTTAACATTAAATAAAATTTCCGCAATTAACTGAGAGTTGCTTCAGAGCTTTTAAAGCCGCTGCCATAGTCTCTCATCCTGCCATCTACGGCACATAGTTTCAGACAACTCGTACTTTTAATTTAATATTTTGTACCAGTTACAATATCTTCGTGATATAGTGAAATAGGTGAGCATTAGGAATACCACGCAGATTCAAATTCCATTCAGACTCAACCAGTGGAGTACGAGGAAGCTACCGCAACTAAATTACTACGATTGGAATTGAAATGAACATAAATAAATGGAAAAATAAATAAGTAAATAAAATAGAACAACAACAAAGATCAAAAGTGGACGATAAAATGTTGAATAAATATCCAACTAAAAATGTATCGGAAGTATTATAAGTGACGATATGAAATGTGAAAATGAGAATAACAATGGCGAGAGAGGAATTCAATAAAAACAAGTTAAGGGAAATAGTCCGGACCTCTGAAAGAAAATCATAGTTGACAAAGTTTCTCACTGATTCTAATTAGTACATGGATAGTCGAGACCAAATATGTGTTAAAAACATTTCTTCCTACTCATAAAGCTGCGAGACTGCCATATTGAAAAATTGCTGAAAAAATGAGATCCTTTTTCTAACAATCTGCGATATATTTCTAAAACAGATATTACTGAATTAATGTAGAAGCCGGTTCATTCATATTCAGTTTTTAAAACTTTTATTGGTCGCCATCTTGGGTTCGTAGGGCCCTAAAAGAAGGAGAGATATTCTTAAAAATTGACGATGTCTTGAAAACAAGCTATATTTTCCAAGCGTCCTAATGTTTTATAAGTAGATTTATAGCCAGGTAAAACGACATTCAGTTTAAATTTTCTAAAGATTGATAGATGGCTAATTAGGGCCAGGAAATCCCCTAGAAAGGGACCTATCGTTAAAATTGATGATGTCGTCAAACAAACAATTGTATTACATCCATTCTGTTATTATATATTACCGGTATACTATTTTATGTCATTTTATAAATTCTAGCTAAATCTCATGTACAGACCATTCTTGGATTTACATTAACTCATCTGTACAAACCACACATCCCCGTAATGTCAAGCTGCATATCTTTCTCACTAAAGAAGTACGAGAAAACCAAATAACTTCTTGCTGTTTTGAACGTCACGTGGAAAGACGTGCTTACTTATACAGGAATAAGTGTGCCAGATGCTGAAAAAGCAATGGGGTTTGGAGGGTAAACACTGACCTTGAAAAAGATAGGCGTTTTGCTCACTCACAGTAGTAATAGCACGAGTAGTGGAGAATAGAAATGGAGGTGGTATCTGTCGAAGCAGCTCGTTGGGCATTCTCCTTTATGACTTTAAGGTGGGTTTGTCCGCAGCAGAATCACGTCGCCAAATACGTCAGATCTTTTGGGATAATGCTGTGAATAAGCACAACACCAGTCATTGGTTACAGAAATTCAGATCGGGAGATTTATCCCTCGATCCGAAACACCCCGAACTGGATGACGACACCCTGAAGGCAGCTACAGAGCACAACAGCAACCAAACGATGGTAGTATTGCTGGACGCGTCCAGATTTCTGATGAAACGGTTAAACGTCACATGCACAGCAGAAAGAAGGCGTACAATTGAGCAAGTGAGTACTCTACACATTGTCGGAGACCAATAAGGGACAAGTGACAGAGTTTGTCGTTGTTTCTCAGCACCGGAACACACCAATTTTTGATCGAGCGCTTACTAGTGAAGAAAAGTGCGCATTATATAATACTCCCAAGTGTGCCAGACATAGTTGTAGCCACGGGACCCTGAGCCACGGGTGACAAAATCATGCACTAGTCGCCAAGTGGTGCCCTACAAGCTGCTACCACCGGACCAAGCATTCACTGCAGCAGAAGGAGATAGCATTAATGAATCGCGAGGGTGTTTGTTCCTTGCCAACAATGTCAGGCTGCAAGTCATACGGGTGACCAGAAGCATATTCACAATATTTTGGATTATCATATCCACCCGAAGAGAAGATTGTTTCTCTTCCTAAACAAATCCTTGTTAAAGTAATTAAACCAAAGTCTGAAGGAAAGACATTTGATTACTTCACGTGCTACATGCATAAACAAAGTTTTTTGCAAGCAGTAAATAAACTGGCTCTCTGTGAACTCATCTAAAACTCTGGTTTTATGTTGTGCATACCAGCATCAGTTATGTCATCTCATTACATGCTTAATCAATTGGGACATGGATGGTACTTTGACAATAAAGTTCTAATGCTCGTTTAGAACGTAAATTTCATTCCTAACACAATACTGTGCTTGTAAAAGTGGTTGTACGAATATGACGTGTGCCTTAAAACGTGAAAGTATTTTATGACTGTTTGTTGTTTTCATGATGCATGGCTTGTTCAAATCAGAACAACAAATGAAGATGAAACATTGCAAGATTTTGATTGCTGTGAACTGGTCTGCAAACTATCACTATGATATCACTAGATATATGTTAGAAATAATTTTAATTTCATATACACTGGTTCGACACTGATTTCTAATTTGTATCTAAAAATCAATCAAGCTCTCGATATTAATTGTGGGCGACTTCAATATAAGAATCCGTTAAGCAAAAACTTTCTGATCATCATGTATATAACCCATAAATTAAACTCTGCAAGTAAATGGTTGGCTCCTTAAAGACTGTAATTGGACCAAACATCAGAATTTTACAATACTTGGGGAAGTATGCACAAAAATAGTCATAATGAGCATTTTTTTCAAAGCGACGGCCATTTTCAGTTGTATTGTTCGCTATATTTAGAGGGCTAATAATTTGTCGTAGAGAAACAAATTTTACCTTGATGGAATCATCCCCAGGCATACTTTTATATGAATAAAATGGATTTATGTTTTCTTATGTTATTACTAGAAAACAGTGTAAGGAAAAAAAATTTTACTCCAAAAATTTGCTTCCCTCTCTATTTACCCCTAACTGATCCCCTCGAATGAAGTGGTCACTAATCCTGTATATGTTAGGTATTAATATTACAATATACGCTAGTTTTGGTTCAAGTCGGTTCATTAGCGATTTTTTGTTGACTTTCTAAAATGCCAACTTTAGGAAAGCTATAGCACATCATCTTTGATGTATCACTGTTACGTCACCATACCACCAATGACCACAAAAATATAATACGTTATACAATGGTCCAGCCATGTTTTGCATAACGAAACTCTTTTAGGTATATTGGACCGTTCTCGAGTTATGGCCCAAAATAGTAATGATGGAACCATTTACGTCATATGACGGAAAGCATTAACATAAATTCTTCACACTTTTTTCCAATATCGAAGATTCAGAAGTTATGCCAAGGTGCAAAATGTCTACTTCATATTTTTCTGTTCAAATAAACTTGTTCTCCATGAATGGGAAGAACACTATCGTCAACTATGAAGTTCCTACAGAATTATTACCGGGGTCTCAATTAAAAATTGACAAGTTTTTGTATAAAATGTTATATCATATCGAAACATCAACTCTATGAAATAAAAGAATGAAAATGGAAATCTTTCGAAATACGAACATGGAGATAATTGAAAATAAAAATTAGCTGGACATATATAATGCATAATGAAGAAGTATTAAAGGCAGCAGACGTGAGAGGAACAATACTAAAGAGAATAAAGAAGAAAAGGAGAAACTTAAGATGCTGAATGTGCAGATATTGTACAGTAAAGAATATAATTCAATGTATAGTTAAGGAAAAGGAGGAAGAGGAAGATAAATATTACTTACTGACAACATTAAGGAAGATTAATCGTATAATAAAACAAAAACGAAAGCAGCAAAATAAGGATGAATGGAAAGCATTGAGCATGGTTTGAAGGATCTACCGTTTTCGCCAGAATACTAATGATGATGGAATTGTTAACCTTGCGAGACTTCAGAGGTAATTAATATGATTTTCGATGTCATCTATAGAATACCTGTATTTGATTTTAAATGTAACGTGTATATACGTGTGCAAACATCAAGAGTACGCGTTCCAACAATACAATTTTTGTTTCTACAGCGAATTGTCAGTGCTTGGGAAATTTTTCTCCAAATAGTTATTTTGGAATCTCCCATGATCCAATGATTTCACACCCTGCATCGACCCATATTAAGTAATTTTACTTGGTAAATGGAAGTGTAATTCCTATTTTATCATTCAAATAATTATAAAATAAGAATTATGGGAAACCACGTATTTAAGATATGAGAAATCTTCAGATTTTTATAAATGTGAGTCGATAGATGACAGCATAAATTTTAAAATATTTCCGAAATATCAAATTTCTCTCCCTTTTATTTGTTACACATTCTCACCTGAGAAATATGGAAGTATTAAAAAGAATTCATTGATAATTTAAGAGCAAATACTAGACGATTTCCGAATTATAAAAGAAAATAAAATAAAATACAAAGTACCAATGTACATTATGAACTATTTGTATTATAATTACGCCACCATGAACTGATCTCCATGTTTCAACCAAATCATCTACTAAAAACCCGCATTAATAGGTTTCACAAAGAAATTAAAACTGAAATTGTCCAGTTTAGAGAGCTTCAATGAAGAATTTATCTCTAACCTTTCTATAGCATATGATCTTAATCCCCAACCATTCTGGAAGATGAAATAGGAAATCTAAGAGCAAATCCTTTCCAAATAAAATAGATAATATAGAGAGACTTCTTGTCAAAAGATCTCCTAATCAAAAATGCATTAACAAATATAGTGAACATGTTTTCAAAATATTAATTATATTCAAACAGACGTAATCCAAACATCTAATTTAATCAGACAATTTATCTCACACAATGAGGATATCATCTTATTCGACAGAAATGATGAACATAAAGATAATATTGAAATCTTGCTTCAAGACATTACAAGTGATGAAATGTTTCAAGTTCTACCGAAAAAGAAAAACACTTCTCTCTCCTGGACATGATGATATACTGTACTTAATGTTACTAAAATCTCCTAAATATTTACTTTTGGTTCTGGCTGCACTCTTCAATTCTACGCTCAAGACTAGGTTTGTTCCCATTCAATATAAAAAATAATTTACTATACTCATGCCCAAACCTAACAAAAGTACTTCAAATGCAGATAACTATCGTCCTATAACTTTGATTAACACAATTCCAAAAATCTGTGAAACAATCTTGGGCCATAGACTATACAATTACGTGGAATGAAATGACCAACTTTTTACAAATCAAGCAGGTTTCAGAAGTAAAAATTCTACAATCGAACAACTACTTAGGATAACCACTGACATTCAATGTGCATTAAATAGAAGATACGGAGCGGGTGTCATGTTCATGGATCTGACCAGTGCTTTCGATATCGTCTGGCACGAGGGCCCTCTTTACAAATTACATATACTTCAATTACCTACTATATATATTAGATGAATACCTCACTGTTTGAAAGACAGGACTATTCAAATCAAAATAAATTCAGACCTCAGTAAGGACATTCATATTAAAATAGGAGTACCTCAAGAAGCTGCTATGAGTCCCACATAACACTCCACTTCCGTTAGATAATAACACAAAATTAGGTTTATTCGCAGACGATACTGGTCCATTGCCAAATCCTCTAAAGATGTAATCTGTAATTTAGAAAAACAATCACTGAAGAATTTGTCCAATGGTGCAATATATGGCTCCTAACTTCAAATGAAAACAGGACGCAACGTACACTCTTCTATTCATCAGGACCTAACACTGTTGGGGACAAAAGTAAATACCTGCCCAGAAACAATACTAGGATAAAACCTGCTAAATCTATTAAATATTTAGGAGATACTTTAGACGAAAGGATGATAATTAAGAAACAAATTCTTAAGTTACGTAAACAAGGACTGTAAGCACACTCCTTACTAAGAGCAATCTTCTACAATAATCTTTCCGTAAGGGTAAAGAAGCATCTACACAAATCAATAATTAGAGCAATTATTACGGTAGATATGGTCACCAACTATTTAATTCTGAAACAAATATATCTCATATCCTTAAAGTTAAAAGATTCGCCATTAGATTTGCCTTTAAGCTTTGGAACGACAATAGAGAGACTCTGCACAGGACATCAAGATTTACATAGCTCAATGATATTTTAGAACAACAGAAAAATAAATATTTCACTAAAGCCCAGTATAACAAAATTCTAACTCATCACATTGACATAAACAAGTCTGGTTTTCCAAGATTTCATCCAATTACATAACAAGAATTTCTCCAATTTCTAGATAGTTAATTAACAAACATCAAAAACCTAACAAGAACAAAAAAGTACTTTGTACAGGACGAAATTGGTTGAGTCCGCCCGGTGATGCACTGGACGGTTGAAATACACAGCAATGAATCTTCCTGATCAACTCTCATCCCAAATTCATCTCCGATACCTACCTACCTACTTACCTCTTTTTTAATATAGGACAGTCAAATTAGGTATCTCTCGTGGACATAATTGGTAATGATTTTTTCTCTTCGCAGCATGGTTGTAATAGTGCTCCTAATCAACATACTAAAAGTCCTGAATGATCGACCTTGTGCTAACTACGCCATCTTGGAAAATGGTGGACGATCACACATCTTCATTCGGTTTTCGGCTAATTTCTCAAAAACTGTTAATTTTAGAAAGAAAATGAACTAGACCAATTTGAAAGAGCAGAAACTTTCCTATTAGATAGAGCTTTTACATTTCCCTCAAAAGGTAAATTCTTAAAATGTAAAGACAAATTTATTCTCTAAAATATATGGCCACTTTTCGGATCATGAAATTATCAATTTGCTAAAAATTGTCACTTTGGCAGGATTATTGAAATGTTTTTGGGATTAATTGATCATTATTCAACTCTTAAAGTAAATTAAACTAGACTCCCTGACTTCAGAGCCCCAAAGAACTATCACCATCCACACCGCATGTTTGGTGAGGTGAGGTGATGTGTGGTCAGCACATCGACACCCCTTGAGATATATTTGTGATTTTCTTCCTTGGAATAAAATTGTCTCTTCACAAGATTGTTGTAATTGTGGTCCTTATCAACATACTAAAGGTCCTGAATGATCCGACTTGTTCTGAATCCGCCATCTTGGAAAAATGGCGAACGATCAGGCACCTTCATTCGGTTTTTGGCTAATTTCTAAAAATGGCTAACTTTAGAAAGAAAATGAAGTGGACCATTTTGAAAGAGCAAAAATTTTCTATTAAATAATTTCTCATTTTTCTTCAGCACTCATGGTTCTCCAGAAATTGTGGTGATTTCCTGTCTTGAAATTATAAAATAGCCGAAAATTGTCTCTGTTACCGGAATATTGTACTTTTATAGGATAATTGACTATTATTCATTTCCAATTGATTTTTTATTATCAAGAACGAATTGTTGAACATTTCTCAAGTATTTGAGGGCAGAGAAATGTTCCCTTCTTTATCTAGTCAAACCACCTTTGCTAATAAAGATATGTTTTCCGCTTCGTGATTTTTAAATCGGAAGCGCAGATAGTACTTATGATGTCTGTAATATAAGGCCTATATCCACACCACCTTTACCATATTGGGAGGTAAGGCGTGTTTTTTTTACGTGGTGTCCCCTGGAGGCCTAATCCACGAAGGTAATCATCTTTC
This sequence comes from Lepisma saccharinum, assembly GCA_022664845.1. NCBI lineage: Eukaryota > Metazoa > Arthropoda > Insecta > Zygentoma > Lepismatidae > Lepisma > Lepisma saccharinum. Next base: position 10,666 of record JAGDQP010012262.1, read on the forward strand.
TAATTTCCATTTTCATTCTCATCATCTTTTATTTCTATTGCAGGTTGATTACTACATCCCATGCCGCTGCAGTGAGCGCAAAGTGGCAAAGAGCAAGTCAGTGCATATCATCCGTGCTTTTTATCATAAACAACGACCTTCATAGTTTTTATGCAGGAGCATGAAATTAGTTTCATTAGTTCGTCAGGTGCCGGTGCTTGAGTCATTGGGATAGGTAGAAGAACGTTTCCATGAGCTTTCCATCCCATTCTTCTGGATCAAGTTGTTTTCCTCTCCATAACTGCACTTGATGGAAAACCCTCAACATGTGCATGGAGGCTGCATCTGAAGTCGGAGGAAGACTATCCAACTTCACTTCGATTTTCCTTTTTGCAATTTCTCTGTTAAAACATTTATATCTGTAGCCATCAAGACATTTATCTGATTTGTCAGCTCCGTATAATCCAAGGACGATCATTTCTCCTGCTTCACAAATCTCATTCTTGGTAGTATCAGAATTATTGAAGATACTTACAGCATCTCGAATGTCTTCTCTCTTGTTAAGTAGTGCAATTGTCTTGGTCTTTCCTTTGTGAAAGAAGGCTGAAGTCGTGTCAGAACCACTTACCGCATGAGCGAACAGGAAGTGTTCTTTGAGGTTAGGGTGCTTCTCCTTCAGTTGCGTGGCAGAGTGCGTTTTAGTGGGTACCTTTCCTTTTCCTGGCTTTACGAAGATTACATTGTTCCCATCTGGAGTTAAGGAAATTAAAACAAGTAATAAATCAATGTCCTCACCAACAATTGCAGTTCGTTGTGATTTTGCCACGTTTGTGGCTGTGTTTACAATGAGTGTGTCAGCATCGTCTTTAGCTTGCAAGGCGCTGATGGAATGATTTTGTAATTCTGTAAGTAAACCGATGAGTTTGGACTTGTTTCTTCCGTTAGAAAATTTCCTGTGAAACTGTTACTTGGGTGTCCTTCTTCACCTCGTAGTCTCTGCATCTTTTTGTTGCGTATCTCCGAGCTCTTTTAGCACTTTTTGTGTTCTTGGTAGTTTCATCATATCCATCAAACACCACAGTACAGTTCAAACCATAATGATTTTTAAGGTAAAAAATGTACGGTAAGTAGAAAGAATGTCTTGAAGTGGGCCTTCACAAGGCCATAGCACACGGTGAATTATAAAACCACCATCAACAACAAATTTACATTCGTAAGGGTGCAGTGTCTGTGGATCCATTGTGTCAAAACATGAAAAGAGACTTGATTTAACACATTTTCTCATTCCTCGTTCATCAAATAGCGATTGTGGTAAGGAGGAAATTTAATAGTTAAAACAGTTCCAGTTCTTCAGTTGTCTGTCGTCGTGAACTGTTTTTATGATTCTTTGGAACATCAAATTCGTATTTACAGGCACAACTTTTTTATAAAGTCTTACAGCATTATGGGTCATTAAGCTTAATGGAATCACTTTGTCTTTCCTTTTTAATTTCAAGTTCTGGAAGTTCTGACCTACTAAGCTCTTCATTATAGCTTTTCTTATTTCCACACTTCTGTGTCAGTTGATGGTGTTATCTGCACTGACACCTGTCGATAAGGATAATATTCAAATCAAATAATTGCTTGCGTTCCACAAATGGATAGTGTGTTTCAAGCCAGCTCACAAATATCTTCGTATCTTAATCGTCCTTTTCTATTCTTGTTTTTTCGAGATCAACATGTTAGCTCACTGTGACCGACCTTACATTGCAAAATTCCTCGAAGCTTTCAACCGCCTCAGATGATACTGCCATTTTGACACATCGCTTTCTGACACTCCTCTTCCTCGACTCAGACCTCCAACAGTTTTCATGGTTCTCATAAGCGTCTGTTCAATAGTCATATCAGTCCATAGCTCAGCCTACAATTTGTCTGTTCTTCTGACTGCAAAACTTCTCATGAATGCTTCCATCTCCGCTTCGGTTAACTTTGTATGAAGAATGCTCATATGTTTAAAGTACATTTGACAAGATTTGGCATATGCTAAGTGGCCAGCAACGTGGAAGAACGACATCATTTGTTTCACACATATCAAGTGTAGATCCTAATCACTCATCCTTTCTGCCTTTAGAAGTTCTTTAGAATAGTCACCATATGGAAGTATTGCATCCAAAGTTTTAAAGTTTGTCCTTTTTCAGCTGTAGATGTAAGGCAATCTTGAAACTTGTTTAAAAGATCCTTAACTACTGCAGAGCCATTAATGGATTCGTAAGTACCTAATCGATTGAAAGCTTCTTTGGCAATGTTTGATATTTCTACTTTCATCTCATCGGGAATGTCTATACTGTTCATCAAAGTATGTGCCAATGCTCATTGTGTTAACAAATGAGCTCGAACAGCCCTTGCGTAGTGGTGACCAAATATCATTTTATCAATTGAATTTGTAGCATAAACAGTGGCCCATAACTCCTTCAAACCGCTGCCTGACATGAGGTGTCCGATGGTGCGCATGAAAGACATTAACATATGGAAACCTTCAAGTCGCACTGTGATGTTAGATAAATCTGAAGAGGAAACTACGATTTCGCATGCTTTCGCGTATAGTGGCTGATCGAACGTCACAAGACAATGTTTTGGCTTTATTTCTTGGGACACTTTGGAAGCGTGAAGAACACTGTTTATGGTTTTGTAATTGCTTCCTGGCATATAAACAAATGGTAGAATTGGACTTTGGTAACTTCATAAGGTATACGTTCCGTTATCTTCGCGATAAAACCACTCCAAGATGGCAGCCCGGGAGTATTTAGCCACTTAATACACATCCAAAGCACGTCATTACAATCAGTCATCGGATTACCTGATTCAGTTGGATAAAAAGCGTGTATAACTTGCACGACCACTGCTCGGAAACCCTCATCTATATCCCTGCGAAAATTCTTTATTGGTATACTTTGAATAGATTCAAGGGTTTCTAGTGATAATGTAAATTTTGACCTCACCATGGATGAACATTTCTTCACAGCTGTTGAAGGCGTGACGCACTTAATTCCTCCCATGCAATGAAATGTATTATGACCATCACCAGTATCTACGTTGATATAAACAATATCTACCATTCTCCCTAAAGCCATTCTTTATGAATGTATGCTAGAAATAACAAATTATACATTGTATTCAAATCATTAACAAACTGAGATCAAGAAAGCCACAAAAAAGCGGCGAGGATAGTCGATGTGCTGATCACTCGTCATCTCACTAAAACGCCTAATGGTCTGCGATGATCCTTCGGGTCTCTAAAAATATGGACTTTACTTTAAGAGTTGAATAATTATCAATTAATCCCAAAAACATTTCAATAATCATGCAAAAGTGACAATTTTCAGCAAATTAATAATTTCATGATCCGAAAAGTGGCCATATGTTTTAGAGAATAAATTTACCTTTACCTTTTGAGAGAAATGTAAAAGCAACATCTAATAGGAAATTTTCTGCTCTTTCAAATTGGTCTAGTTCATTTTCTTTCTAAAATTAACAGTTTTTGAGAAATTAGCCGAAAACCGAATGAAGATGTGTGATCGTCCCCCATTTTCCAAGATGGCGGAGTTAGCACAAGGCCGATCATTCAGGACTTTTAGTATGTTTATTAGGACCAATATTACAACAATCCTGTGAAGAGAAAAATTAGTAAAAATACTAATTATGTCCACGAGCACCATATACGAGAATCCTAATTCGACTGGCCTAATATGTACGTCATTGACAAAAGCAGACGTTTTTACCTAGGACGAAAGTAGCTAGTATTAGTTAGAAGTCCATCCTGTGGGCCTTGCGGGCCATGGGAATTTTACTTTACCAGGTCTTCATATTTTATTTTTCCATCTTCTTTCAAAGTATAGAGAATATTTGCCGGATCACCAATGGATTTTTTTAATCCGTGCTTTCATATTAATAATTAAGAAATCAATGAATTGAGATTGATGAGTTTTGAACAACTAAGTTCAAGAAAGATTTAAAAACTAAACTAATGAGATCTACTTTTAAAATTGTGAAGAAAGATTATTTTATCACAACAAAGCAATTAGTTTCTATTTCATTTGATTTTTTTTATTTATGGGATGTAGCATTTAAGACTCAGATCGGAATAGGGATCTGGAAAGGGTTCGAGAATGTGTCAACCAGAGCCTGGGTTGAAGGTGCCATTCCGGCATTTGCCTGGTGTGACTAAGGAAAAACCCTGGAAAACCTCAGTCAGGATGGTCAGCCGCTGCGATCGAACCCACGACCTCACTAAGCTACTGTGTCCAGGAACGTTTCTGTTTACATATGAGCAAAAATGGAATAAACAATTATTGAATAATTTGTTGAATGACGTCCTCTTGTCCTTTAACTGCCTTTTAAGTTCATTAATTAATACCATAAATTATTTTTAAAAATATGAAACTATAAAAACAATAAAGAACAGAAAGCCTGCAAGATGCTTGCAAGATTTAATTAGAAAAGCAGATCAACTATGATTTTTTTTTTTTATGTAAATATGTCTAATCAATTTATTCTTTTCAGTTACCTTTTCGATTCAGCTGTTAGCCGTTTTGTGTCGTTTCTTTTTCATCTTTATATGTGTGCAGTGTGTGCACGAGAGAGGGGAGGCAGAACTCACGGATTGGAGTTGCTGCCTTTGGAGAGTTTTTTCTCTGTATGTCTTTGCGAAGAGACTCCATCATTTTTTATTTAAAAAGTACGAATGCTCTCTTATTAATGTTAGGTGTTCTTCGGTTTTGTATGGCGGGAAAGAAAGCTTAAACTAGCGAGAGTCGCGCGCAAATCATTATCTATTAATCTCTATGCTCCGTTTGACTCTTAGCTCTATCTCTATTGAGTGTACTCTATTGAGTATTTTAATCTATTACTCACTTGGTCAATTTTAGCTCTGTCGCATCGATCTAGTGGCGAGGGTCGAGCTGTTCAGAACTCGGATGGTGAACGTGAAGAGATACTTGGTTCCCTGAGACTAAGGCAGATAAGGTAAATATATTTTCTGGGAGTTCGGGACAAATTATTTAGAAATTTCATTCTCCAATTTTGAGAAAGCTGATTGTTTAATTATCGTCCAGACTTTGCCTTTATGGCTTATAAAGAAGCCGAGGTGGTATGGTAACGTTGGTTTAATTTGGTGTTTGGATAAGTTGCCAATGCCGTCCCTCGGATAGGACTCTGGACGTGAAAGTTTGATAGCTGAAAGGTTTCAAATGCTATCTAGTACGCATATCCCATTCCACGGGAATGGAATGGGAACTGATTTGTCACTATTAAGGAGAATGAAATATATGCAACTCTTGTTTATCAGTTGACCTCTGTATATATTTCAATTGTTTTGATTAATTGTGTAATGTGTGTAATGGGAAAAGGGAGTGTGTTTGTCTTATGTTAGTAGCTAATTCAAGATGATCTCACGTTATCCGTTGTGTGAGTGAATGTGATAGGTTCGTAGACTTCACGTCTACTCTGTTGTCTGTTGTAGTGTCCAATTATTCGTATCCACTTGTGAAGAATTCGGTTTTAGGGAGGTGTTTCTTTTATGATATCGAACTCATTTTAATAGAGAATGAATTTTGAGAATTGAATGCATTTCTTAGGTAGAGAAACATTGTAAGTGTCTTGATATTGGAGTGAACGACTTCATTCTCGTTCACATAATCCCTTTTTGTAGTCCTAAGTTGGTAGCGAGACCAAGGAATGTTTTCAAGACATTATCTCTTATAAGGGATTCGTGTAAGCAATACTGGAAAAGTCTGGCATAAAAATTACGTATTTATTATTTAATGACATAGGCACTGAAGGTCTGACGCCTTTAGGTTTAACCAAAATACTTTAGGGTTCTACGCCCTCCATAATTGCCAAATACTCTTACGGCATTTAGTTAGTGAAATTCATACGATAGTCTTACTCTCTGAGGAATCCGATAAATGCATGGGAGATTCTAATGATTTGTCGGGATAAGTCGGGTGTGTGGCTAGATCCGCATGTTTCACGGTGTCGGTTATTCATTGATTGTTGGAAAGGTGTTGAAACTCAAGTAACTAACCTATTAATATTATTTAATTTGATTCATTGATTTAATTTGTTTGTATTCAGTAAGAAGGTCACCTTGACTGAAAGAAAACAGTTGACAATTACTCCAGAGAAATCAGTCTCCTCAAAGTTAGTTAAGGGAGAAGAAATGTTTCATGTTTTTGATTTCTATAGCCCCGCTGGTTTGTTTCAGACACAATCCAACTTGAACATGTTGGATAAGATCCATGGACCCGTTAGGTATATGTTATGGAAGTGGTGAAGCTGTTTTGCTAGGAACCCTCTCGCTAGGGAAATATATTCTGGGGATTGATTACTTGGCGTCCGAATTAATTCTTTTTTTCAACTCAACTACGTCAGTAGTTGGCCTTGAATTAAGTATCAGAATATGTTTATTGTCTCCCTGCTAGTTTGAAGTAGTGTTCGCTCCCAGAAGATAGCTTCCCAGGATTATTCCATATCAATTCAACGCACCTTTTCTACCTCAACATCTCAGATTTCTGTTTTTTTTTATTATTGCTAATATCCGTTGAGAATATTATTTTTTTATCATATTTTCGACTCAATGATTTTAGTATTATGAAAGTTCAAAACGTCAAATGTTCCGCATTTTTAGCTTACAAAATTACTCATTACTCAGCGTTGGTAGCTGTTAGAGTGCTACAAGAGGGCTCATTTTAAGACGCTTGTATTAATATTTCACTTGATATTATACTTAACAGGGTGGAACAAAATTTTCTATCCCCAAAATTAGAAAACAAAATCGATTTTCTCAAAATCTGATATCTTTATTTTCTTTTTAAAAAAATGTTAAATGATGGTCATACATCCCTACACCATCATGAAAATTGTAGCTCGGGACGATCATAGCATCGTGAGACATAAAATATTTCCATTGTGTGTCTGGGAAAGATAAAGCATTAGAAGTCAACATTAAGATAAAAACCTTTGATAAACTTTGTTCTTTGGGGTCATTTTAGTAATTAATGATTTCGGCTCGTTCCTAGTGCCGTCCGCAAACATACGTGCCCCAGTCGGAATTCCAACCGAACCCCTTGAGTTGCTAGCCTGACGCCTCAGACCGAACGGCAACCAAGGTTGACTCCGTATGAATAATGTAAATTATTTATGGTTTTAGCGGTAGGCACCTACGGCTCAGGTTAGGATAGGGAGAGAAAGTGATGCAGTAAGGAATTGGTCGAGCTTAAGTTCAAGATACCAAGCCGATATTCGGCTGGTGTGACTGAGGAAACCCCTAGGTCCACATTAAGTTTAGTTTCTTATGAACTGGTATATAATATGGATGAACACATCGATCGTGTTTGGGCCCGTAATATTGGAACCGTGGCCGGGATTGGTATCTTGGAAATAGAAACAGGATTCTGATCTGCTTCTTGGAACCGGGTAGCCATATCCTGGCTCCTCGTTCCCGGTTTCAAATATCAGATCCGAATCCTCAGTTTCCAGTACCAGGATACCAATCCTCTTCCCGGTTCCGATAATAAAAAATATTGTTAATGTGCACCTATTGTTTCTCATCAGTCGCATTAAACTTAAGCTCTAGCCGACATCTTACTGTATCCTTTCCCCTCTATATCCCAGCCTGAGCCATAGATGCCTAACGCTAATGGCCATAAATAATTTAAATTCTTTATACGGAGCCAATCTTGGTAGCCGTTCGGTTGCAACTCCAGGCTAGCAACTCTAGTGTTTCTGGTTTGAATCCCGACTGGGGCACGGATGCTTGGGGAGGTACTGGAGACTGGCCGAAGTCATTAATTACTAAAATGAAACCAAAGAAACAAAGTTTACCAAAGGGTTTTTTATATTAATGTGAACCGCTAATGCCTTTTCTCCACCAGAAATATAACGAATATATTTTATATCTCACGGTCCCATTACGGGTCCAAGTTACAATGTTCATGGTAGGTGTAGGGAGGAACGAACATCGAAAAGTTTTTAGAAAAAAAATATCCGATTTTGAGATAATCGATTTTTTAATTTGTGGGATACCAAATTTTGTGCAACCCTGTCGAGTATCACATCAAACGAAAGCTTATTACAAGAGCTTTAAAATGAGCTCTGTCCGAGCTCTCTAGCGCTAACAATTGCCGAGTGATTAGAAACTTTGACAGCTAAAAACATGGAACATTTGACTTTTTGAACTTTGTAACGTACACAAAAGCGTCACCTATAATGCTGAGCTTGATCCATTTCCAAACTCAGGACACTCCCAAAAGTAACGATTGATGCACACGCTTGGACCGCACCAACGACCCTACAGATACGCCCAAACCAAGACGACACGCTTGTCTACCTCAGCTTGGCTTGCTGTGGATTGATTCGAAAGAAAAATGACTTATATGAAAGGTTATCCTTAAATTGAACTATGGGCCAATTTAAAGGAAAGCTGACGAAGCAGGATTTTAAAATTGAGCACAATTTTATTACATCAAGCAGAAACTGAAGCTAAGGTTTCAATTTACTGGGACCTTCCTATTGTGCAATGATTTCATTAACTAACTCAGTACGCAATAGAGACAGAAGGTACGCAATTGTCAAACTAATGACGTACACAATGATTTCAAAACCTTCTTCAATAGATCGTAGAAAGAAATTAGTTTTATTGTAGACTCACTCAAGTGTTTCCTTCACACACCAAATGACTTGCCCTATTTTATAATGGAAAGCGTCCTCATGATGATATTACTAGCAATAAAACGTGAGTTACCTTAATCCTCGATAAAAGACTGATTAGATTATCAGAAACGAGCTATAAAATAGATTATTTTGAGAGACACTCCCAACAATGACTTTTTAAAACAATTTCGCAAGATTATTTATTTTAAGTCTTGACTTTCCCTTCCATTCAAGCACACCACCGGTGCATAGCAATCCTCCTCGGTGGTATCGATGCCAATCTTCGCTTCAGAATCCCGGCCGCTATCAAACCAACCATCACAGCACGACACACCAAAGCGCCGCTAAACAGTGCGGATTTACTCCGAACTAAATCAAATTGCTATTAGCGAAATCGCAAAACACGAAAAGCCTGACCATTGTATATTTTTGTCTTGTAAAAGGAAATAAATAAATAAATGAAGAGAATAAATAAATAATCTCTACAGCGTCGAAAATTCTCAATGTGGCTTATTGTTTAAACATTATTTATTGTGAAAAAAAAGGCGGAAATTGAAGACAACTGGTATATTCAAGAACTATTGTATAACTTTTGAAGTATAAACAAGGAGAATCGACCTAAGAATTAAGCCCCTTATTATCAAGCGTTGTATTAATCTTGTATGGTTGTTTGGTTATTCTGAATCGCGGATAGGAAGTTAAATTTGTTATTTTTGGTTGTTATAAGTTTTGGATACTGTAGATCATTTTAGGTAGTTTTCATGATGTTTTCGTTCTTGTATTTTTGAATTTTGAGTGATTAAATAAAAACGACACTGGACTTCTAACTGAACAACTCATGTTCAAATCTTGTTGCAGCTGTACTTTTTTATTCGAGTATCGAAGTCAACACCGTGCGTTGTGTTGATTTAACACAAGAAGTGAATCTCACACTGGGACACTGCATTGTGTTGAATTAACACAACTAGTTTTTTTTACTATGTAACATTATATATTGATTGGTAGTTTTGCTACAAATCTGTCTCATAGCATGAAGAATGCAACAATAATTTAAATTATAGAGATATTGAATTTACTAGGAAATATTGCAATTGCTGCTCAAGAAATGTTATCAACCTTATCCCTTCCACGAATTTGTTCTGAATCAAATATGGAAGCACGGATATAATGCATCCATTTGTGCTTCTGCAAACATTCCTTGTACTTAGGCTCCTAATGGTAACAAATTCACATTGATATTCAATTGAAGAGGTACATATACGTAAGTAATGCAATCCGTAGAGTATATTTAAGAACTCTGAAAGATATCTTTTCCTTTCTATGAACTATTCATCATTGCTGTTCCTAATTTAAAAACTGCTAAATATAAACAATTTTACGAATTCGTAACAACTAATGAAGAAGACAATTAGTTGATTGATGTTGATTTATACTTTATATATCTTGTGGTGACATCTATAAATAAAATTCTGAAAATTATACATTACTTATTTTATTAACTTTAGTTTCGGTTGTTCTGTTACTGTTAATTCATATTCCCGATGTACCAAGTGTTCATAGACGTCTGCAACTATTTGGTAGAATAAAGTTGTGTCCCGAGTATGTGAAACGGTTGAAGAAAGACGTCGTTCGTAAAGCACTGATCCGGGAGCAGATAAGCGGATAATACCTGTCAGAAAATTTGTCAAGGTATCAAACCGGTTTACGGTTGGTATTCCTCAGGGAAATTCAGAAAACTATCAATAGGGCCAGGAGCAGGAAATCGAATCTGTGGAATCTTTAGTGCTGAAATGAAGACCGCGAATGTAGTCACTGCATCTCGGGGCCTGTGTTTAACGATGAGCTTCGCGTCAGTTTTCACCGAGATCACCATTAGACATTCAAATAGCTTTGATGGCTATCTTTTAAAGGGGCGGTCACATTGAATTAGCAATAGAATGAATGAATGAATCACAATTGAATGAAAGAATGCGATAAACCGAGGGTAGTGAATGTGCTACTCTTTCTTTGTGTTGAATGTTGTTTGGTTTCAATTGTTTTCAAATAAATTAAGACTTCTTGCACGCCTGTTGAGTACTAATTACCTCTTTTGGACTGTATATTTAGATATACATATTTGTAACTTGTAACCAAACAGTTGCTTAGATTATACTTCATATAATCACTTTCTAAAATATTTTCAAGTAACAAAAAACATGACTTTTAGAAAGTGTCATTGTCAACATGAAGCTTATGAAACCATTTTGTGAGGAAAATGTATAACATTTCTTTGTAACAACAATTAATTCTACAGCTCCATTATCTGGAGATTTTGATGAACAAATATGCTAGCCTTGTATCTGACAGACAGACCATTAGAGTGCTCGTTGTAGCTTTCTTCCTGTTACGGCGATAAGGACAATCATTGAATAATGTACCAAGTTCATGATGCTGTAAACATTTGGTATTCAAACACTCTATTGTTGGCAGAGATCTTACAAGTTCCATTGATGAGATGTAAATTTAACTCTTTGAGTAATTTTGTTTCAATTTTTTATATCAAATACATTTTTACAACATTCTGCATCTAATATTTTCAATTGCGTTTGCCATTGAATCAATAAATTAGAATTACATACGGTACGCCAGTATTAATCAATTTAATTTAATCAAGTACTTACTTGTCTAATTCATTTTATAGCTAGGTCATACAACGGAGGTAAGAGATAAAAACTAAATAACATGTATAAATGTTATCTCTGTAAAACAGATTTAGTATCTCAATATAATACATACAATGACAATTAATTTGCAAAGTAACAAAATATCCCTGCTATCGAATGCCTCTAACACGATTGCTATATTCGTCTTTCTTTTTGTTTCAAATGTATGTCCATAATTTCAGCATCTCCCAGCTGTTTTGAATCCCAGCATCTCCCAACTGTTTTCTTGTTTATCTGGTAATTTTGAGGTTTGTCACGGTTGCCTTATCAACATTCCTTGCATTTTCAATATTATATTCTAATCCCATGTTCTCTAAGTTTATATGTTTTCTTAAATAGTCTTATAAAGATAAATCAGTGATTTCTACAATATTTTAATGTGATTGTATTGCCTTTGAGAAGCACACAAAATTAGGTGTTCTATTATAGAACGTCATAAGCCAATAAAAGCATGATTACTATTTCCTTGCAGCCATCTGAAACTGTGAAATCTGACGTAAAAAAGTACTTGTTAGCTGAACCCTGGAGACTCCGTGGATAATCCCACAGCATACAGTGATATGTCAGATTGCACATAGATGTCACATCTCTGCGAAGAAATTGTAATCACACCCTTATAGTGTGTTCACCTTTTCCCTACTCTGACGGAACCCTTAAAATTTCTACTAAAAATTTCAATAAGGTAATGAATGAATTAACATTAACGCATAAGTAAACATAAATTATTGTTTTCCAGTCTTAAAGAGTGTACACTCAAATTTATAGAAAACGAATGATAGACACACAGTTTGGCAAGTTGCTTGTATTATCCACGTATATTATTTCATTGTTTTTTATATGGCACCACTTTTGAAAATAGAAAACTATTCAATCTTCCATTTTCTATGAATCCGAGAATCTTCGTATTATGAGGAATACATTTTATGACTTTGATGTCACTCTTAACTTCTTTTGGTCTACTTTCTCACTTTTTTGCATATACTGAGCGTTAATGGAAGAATATCTCTCGAAAATTACACTCCAAATTAACAGAAGGACTAATATTCTTTATTTGACAATCGATGGAAGTAAAATACAGAATGCGCCGGCTGATCCTATCAATACCACAAAATTATAAGTCAATGTAATTACTAAGCAGCACATAGCCTTCATAATATTTACCAACCGTTCAGAGCCGTTCCAAGTTACATTTATAGCTTCAAAAGTCTGTTAAGAAACTGCACTGTGTACAATTGTGTATTTTCGGGCGTGAAAACATAAGCCAACTCAACTCCAAAGCAATTTCTCAACACTCTAAATTCTTGAACACAAACCGGCAACTTTTATATTGTTACGACTGAAAATCGATTTCCTACTAAATAATTTTGGCTTTACACCAGCAATCTAAATGAAATCCTAGGAGAATCCCTGGCTGAAAAAAGTAATAGAATTGAAGGAATAAAAGTCTGGAGGAAACCCTGCGAGATAAAATAAACAAAGAAACCTGAATTGACAAGATCTCAAAACAAACTTCTAAAGGCCATAAATAAAATTAAATTCAAAACAAACTTTTGAATAAAAAGTATCATTTTCGAAAATATAGGTTATGTTTAGTGAGATGTTTCAACATTTCAGGTAATTATTGTTATTAAAAGGAAATTCAAAATATAATTTAGAATATTCGTAATCTTCACACAATTTTGGAAATTAAAAAAATATTTTCGAAAATTGTCTTTTAAGTATCAAGTGTAAAATCAACAACTTATATCGTTGACAATTTTGAATACTAGAGTAACATGTACTAAACATTACCCAAATATTATGCCACATTTAATATTTTCAGTATAAAATTGGACTATGATGCAATATTTACTATGGACTGGAATTTAAAATATTTGAAGCTTTTTTTTTTAATATGATAAGCTTTATTATATAATCGTCGGTCGAATTCATATCTATAAGGTTTGTTTGAAAATCGTTTGGACTGGTTTCGTAGTTATTGTATACCTGTCATGTGAATGATAGCCGAAGCTGTGCAAAGAAGCGCGTTCTATTACTGAGTGAGAAGCACTGAGAAATTATCCAAACAGGTGTGTTTTAGCAGGCGGATAAGTAACGACATGAAAGCAGATGCAGCTTGTCAAAAGTGGACTGCACGATTCTTGTGCAGGGAGGGATTTCCAGCAACGGAAATTCAACATCGACTAGTGACTATGCGGGATGTATGTGCACCACAACGAAACACTATATTTAACTTCTTGGAAGGCTTCAAGGGTGGGGGAAGAACGTGTAAAGAAGGCGTCAGCAACGGTCGTTCAATGACATCTAGTAGAAGAAAGTTGAACTAGGACTGATCTATTGGTACAATGTTGGCGTGTCGTTCGTAATTCCGGTGTACAAAAAGCAGTGGATCAGTCCAAATCATTTCGGACTGTATATATGTCTAGTCCTAGTAATCTAGGTAGTAACGTACGGACTTCAGATTGACAAAATGAGTACACGGGTTCGAACCCGACTAAAGCAAAATCTGCCAAAAATCCTTAAATAAATTCAATGGAACAAATATAGGGTGGTAGCGATAACATACTTTCAAGGATCATAAAAAAAGTAAGGAAAAACGCTTAGTCACGGTTCAGAGCTAGGAAGTGTGAGAAAATGAACTTACGAGCTTCACATTTCCAATATTAATGATAGAACCGATGCGGCATGCCAACGTCAAGGACTTAAAAGCTACTTTATCTAAGACTGCATATTCCCAAATTTTGCAATGGGTGCACAAGAGATTCCCTAAAGGAAGAATGTGATTCTCCGAATTTTTTTAGGTAAATTTATCTTGTAATGAGCATGAATAAGACAAGTTTCCGTGTGAGTAAAGATGATATACATCTTCACTGTCATGCAATTGGGCAATGATATTCAATCTGCTTTATTACAAAGAAACAAAACGTAGGATCAAAGTATGTAATTCTTACACGTGATTATTATGCAACTATGCGTTTTTTTAAACAATTGTGTTCGGCGTATGGATCCTCCGTTACAAATGACTTGCCACAAACAAAGTATCGATATATGAGGAAAATGCTAAGTCCCAATCCCAACGCACCTTTACAACAGAGAATTTCTGGAATCTCTTATTTTTCTTCAGGGATCCCAATCACATCCATTGGGTGATTTTGAAATATGCAGCAGAGAGAAGATTCGACGTATATTTTGATACCATGCCGCATTCGCTCTACTTTTAACGATATTAGAAATATGATGTTGAACATTTCATTTTTCCACGCTTTTGCTCGGAAATGCAAGGGAACTTCCAACACGGTTACTAAAAGATTTTTTTTTAAATATGTACTGCCATCCTCGAAGTTTGACGGTGTAATACGTTACCACCATGTATATTGCTTCTGTCGACTTCACATAACACTCCGTGATAGTTACAGAATGTAATGTTGGAGTTGAAGTTGTAAGTTATTGAGTCCGCAACATACAGTGACTGTCATGGGAAAACACGTGGTAAAGACTGCCTGTCTCTACGATTGAAACTCGTTTATTTCTGAATATTAATAATGGTGTATTTTTGTTTGTGTAATGTACGGATCACCTTCGCGTCTATTATTAGCTTATAATCTAGGTTCTACTTCAACTATCTATTTGTAGAAGAACTATCCAGGAACCTCGGAATAAAGGAAAGAAGAATAATCCATGAATACTGACACTGATTAAAGATTAAAATGGATTTTATCCTCTAGACAATACCCGATACCCCATTTCCTGTTTTGATACAATATTCATGGAAGTCTGCGTCATCGCATACCGGAAATAAAAATAATAAAAATAAAAGGTAGGACTACTATATGTTTTGTTTCTTACCTACTTTATGGAAGGAAGTGTGGAATATGTTTACTTATTAATTCTTTACTAAGGGCTCTCAATTTGCAACCCGCAAGGCACATCCGGTAAGCACCGATATTTCTTTCGGTCAGTCATAAAAATAATCACACATGAGAAAATCAATAAAACTAATCAATATGTTATTGAAGAAATTAATATTTTTCCCTTCTAAATTCCTGGCTTTTCAGAGGAAAGTATTGGTAGTTCGTGTGGTGGCCACGAAGTGCGTTATGAGCTTTATTTATTTCTATATCCTCCATTGCCCCTTACGTGACATTGCCGGCTCTACGAGAAAGAATTACGTTACCAATTGTTAATCAGTCCATATTTATAATAATGAACTTTGAACGCTTTGCTTTTAGAAATAGCTAATTGAATTCATTGAACATTTATCTTGCAAAATATTTTATTGGTACATTATTGAATAAAGCTTTTAGCGCGTGTATGTAGTTCCGAATATAGATGGAACTCGTTAAGCTAGGTTATGAATGTTTACGTACTTGTTCATTGAAACAAGTCGGGACGACTGTTAGATTGCAGCTGATTATGTTATTCTTGAAGAAAGAGTCAAACTGATTACAGGAACAGGCTTACTTCAATATATTTTGTTTATGTATTTAGCAAACTCGAAATGCTGTTCAGATATCATTCTACAATGCATTTAAAATACATAAAGTAATAAATTTAAAAAAAAACGTTCTCATTTTAGGTACAATCCAAACGTTTACCACGTTCAAACGAATCTACGACTTGGAGCGAACCCATGGTGCGAATGCAAAGTCGACGCTCTGCAAATGTAGGTGCAGCTATATGTATTTTGTTTCTCAGCCATGTGTATCTTCCAACTTCGTCTAGGATGACATCTGCCTGTTGAAATGCCCCTTAAGCATTACAATTTCCGTTGAAAATACTAAAAAAAACGTATTTCATCATCTTCAATCAAAACTTCTAAAGAGGGCAAGTGAGCAAGACTCCTTGCCTTAAGCTAAGCTTCCCAAATCTTAGGTTTCCTCATACACATGCTATTATCTATAATAGTGTAACTACCTTGTTTTGGTCTTTTGCTCGATATCTAAATTATTCAGATTCTCATTTCAGTTAAACACTATCTTGCTGCTACTCATTAGAATCAATTAAGTTTTCATTTCTTGCACAGTTTTAAAAAGAACAGAGTATTTGAAGACTTTTGAATCGACTAAATATACCAATATCATATCTCCTTGTCTCTCTCGAAAACAAATTTATGGCAAAACTGACTTCACTAAGTATTTGTGGTAAAATGCTATCCAATACTGTTATATTGCATGACTACCCTTCTCTTTAAAACAATCCAGCAAGATTTATACTGACGACTTCTAGATGGCGGCCACGAGGAAAATCACTTCTAACTTATAGTGTATTCTACCGAGTATCCATTATGTGTATTTTGTTTTCAATTGTTTGAAGTGTCTTAGAAATAAACGTGCGTTTCCACAGTTTGATCACAATATAGAACAAGCAAATTTCTAGCCACAATTTTTTGAAATTAGTCAGAAAACGTTTAGCGTTGGTGTTGTGTTAAAATATAAAAAAAAAGTTTGAACAATACATTTTAATCTGAAGACCCAATGTGTTGCTGTGTGTCATGCTATGGTAACCATATGCAGTGTGAGTAGTGAGCAAGGAAAGTCGATTGTGCAAACCATACTATGAGAAATGTTTGCAATGCTCCGAAACCCTTATGGATGATGTTGATTGTAGGTCAATCTCAACCCTGCGCGAATTCAGGTATGATCAACCACCGATGACATTGTGCATGATGTTCCCTTAGCGATGAAGCATTTAATATTACAATTTCCATGTTCCTTTGGTATTAACAGATAACTTTCTTGAAAGTTACATTCAATCTCTATTTCATATTTCCACTACTTTAGCCATTTACAGAAAAATATTATTTTCTCGAAGCACTTTAGTTTGCTCGGACACATATCTTTTTTCCTGTGATTTGCTGTACTTATACTCTTTGAACTGCCAGGAATCAAAGTTGCAAATTCAATCAAATCCCAACGCAATGATTACTACATTAATTTAATTATTGCATGTTTATTTATTTTGGGTTAAGAACCAACTATATTTATATTCATAATCTTCCTGGTAATTGCCCCCCCCGGATTAACCAATTTCCGGGGGAAGTGGAGAAATAGGTACTCCCTAGGTAAGCACGTTTTCATTGTTTTTAAAATAAAATAAAATAATTATGTGTTCATTTGTTTTTACATAGGAACTAACACTATTTCAATTCTTAACTTCACTGGCAATTGACCCCCAGATGAACCTATTTCATGGGCAGGTGAGGAAATATGTATTATTATATTAGCACGTTCTTCAGAAGTAGAAATTGATTTATTGTATTTCTATTTATTTGGACACAAGAACCAACATTATTTATTTTCTTAATGTTCCTGGAAATTAATATTGTCCGAAAAATTGTTGTAGTTCGTGTTCACGGACCCTGACAGGTTGGTTGACAGGTTCTCATAAATCGATGCCGTTTGCAGTTCCCATGGTGTGGCCTGAACCTCGGGATCATATTACGGACTGCTACTTCTGTCTAACCAACATTACCGGATTATCAAGATCCATGAAGCGTAGAATACGGTATCCTTACATACCCTCAGCGTTAAGACCTGTACCTCATGATCCTTCTATGGCAGTACCCATACCACCTAAAAAGTTCACAGTGGAGAGCGATTTAAGTGAAGAAGAACCTTCGAGGGGTGTACACGTTGAACAAGGTGCGAGTACAGATCCAGACTACACAACAAACACTGGCACCTGTGAACCACAACTCATCACCCAGGAACGATTAAACGATTTGGTGCGAGAGTTGGACCTTCCCAAAATGAAGGCTCTCCTTCTTGGTTCACGCCTTAAACAGTGGAGTCTCCTCCAGAAAGATGTAAACATAACATGTTACAGGAGTTGGGAGGCACCGTTAGTCTCAAATTACTTAAAGGATGGTGATCTGGTGTACAGCAATGACTCATGGCGATTTGAAACTGAACTATGTCCTTGAACAGTAGAGACTATTCATAGACTCGTCCAAAACTAGTTTAAAGGCATTTTTTTTTACAACGGCAATCAGAAACCCTCTATTCCAGTTACTCATGCAGTGCACATGAAAGAGACGTGTGAAAATCTGCAATTGCTACTGAATAAAATACAATACGAAAAGTACAACTGCAACATATGTGCTGACCTTAAGGCAATTGCAATGCTTACTGGATTACAAGGTGGTTACACAAATATTTTTGTTTTTGTGCCAGTGGGATAGCCGAGCCAAAGACAAACACTACGAAATTAAAACATGGCCTTTGAGAACTGAAATTGTCCTTGGTGAGAAGAATGTGGTTCAACACACTTTAGTGGATAATTCGAAGGTCTACTTACCGCCTCTACACATAAAACCTGGTCAAATGAAGATATTTGTTAAGGTCATGAACAGAGATGGTGAGGGGTTTGCGTATCTCAGACAAAAATCTCCTAAGTTAAGTAAAGGCAAGGTGAAGGAAAGAATACTCACAGGACCTCAAATCAGAGACATTTTTAAAGACAGTAGCTTCGTTACTACATTAAGTGAAGTGGAAAGATTAGCATGGCAAGCTTTTAGAGACGTCTGCAGTAACTTCCAAGGCAACAACAAGGCAGAGGATTATAGGGAAACCGTGTACAGGATGATAAAGTGCTATTGTGCCATGGGGTGCCACATGGCACTTAAGTTACACTTTCTCCATTCGGACCTCGATTTCTTCCCTGATAACTTGGGGGATGTTTCTGACGAACACGGTGAAAGGCTTCATCAGCAAATTGCAAATATGGAGAAGCGGTATTGGAGTGCAAATGTGTTGGCTGACTTTTGCTGGACAGTAACACATGAGACACCCTGTGAGCAATACAAGAGGAGCAAAAAGACGAAGTGGCTGTTGGTATCCTTCGCTTCTTTTATGATCTTTTCACTTAATGTGGATGTATTTGTACCATTTGTGCTGAAGTCGAACATTTATTTTCAAAAGCCTTCTCTACAGTCTCGTGATTATATGAACTCTGATATGATTATATTACACTCCTCCCCAAAAAGTAGTACGTGCTAGAGAAAAATGGGTTTCAGATTTGAACTCAGCACGTCAAAATCTATAAGAAACACCTAATTTGGTGTCAGGTGAAAAAAAGTTTCATTTTGCCGACCAGCGTTATATATTCGATTGGTTTTTAATGCTACCATTTTGATTCCTGCAAAAGCGCCAGAACTTTGCCTTCTATTCATGATTAAAACTGTAGAGCACGGATATAAAGCATTTATATGTGCTCCTCTAAAAATTGCATTGAGGGTTCGTCCCGCCAACAGAAAAATGCAAACCAAATTAAATAAATACTGTGTAACTAGTATACTCAGTGAATTCAGACTCCTCAATCACACGTGCCTAACATGAGTTTGAATTCTCTCAAGCCAAGTATGGCGATTAACGCATACATTCAGCACAATATTTGAAAAAAAACTTCAATATAAACTAACGCTTTTCATTATCTGAAACTCAACCAGTCGGAGGCGAAAGTGGTATCTTTTGGTTTATGTTAGAAACTACGTGTTCTTCAGTGGATTGTATTAAAGAGGTTGGTCTCAATAGTATTCATATTGTACAGGGTAACCAAAAAAGCTTTTGTCGTCCTAGATCAGGGATAAACAAATAGCAATACAGTGGACGGTACGTACCTTTAGGTTTCGAAGTAAGCTCCACCAGCATCCAAAACCTTTTACCAACGTTCCTGCAGCTGCACAATACCCTGATGATAAAATCGGCGATTTTCGAGGCAAAGATGTCCGTGAGTGAGATCCGCATTTCTCCCTCATTGGCGAAGGATCTCCCACGGCGGCGGTTGTCGAGGGAATGAAACAGGTGGTAATCTGTTGGCGCAAGGTCCGGTGAATATGGTGCATGGAGCAGTGTCTCCCAACCAAGTTGCTGAACGGTATCATGTGTCCTCTTTGCCACATGCGCCTTGGTATTGTCGTTGAGGAACAGCACACCCTTGCGATTCACCAATGCCGGCTCCTTCTTCCAAAATGCACGGTGCACCCTTTGCAACTGCTGTGAGTTCAGCAATGATTGTCCCACCAGGTGGAAAGAGCTCGTAATGCACCACTTGGCGACAAGTCCACCATATCGAGAGCATTATCTTTCATGGGTGCAGAGGTGGTCTTGAGGTGTGAGGAATAGGGTTACGTGGCGACGACCAATGTCTGGTACGCTTGGAAGTGTCATGGAGGACCCACTTTTCGTCACCAGTGAACAAGCATCAAATATGGGTGTGTTCAGGTGCCGAGTGAGCAAGGACAAACAGACTGTCACTCCTTGTTCCTTGTTGACTGCCGACCATGTGTGGGGGTACCCACTTGCTTAGCTTGAATGACTTCCCTATCCCATGCAGATGCAGTCTGACTGTTTCAGCGGAAACATGGAACCTTTCTGCAAGTTCATCACACGTTAGACCACTGTCATCCTCCATGGCTGCTTTCAGGGTCTCGTCATTCAACATGTGGTCGTCCACTGCGAGGTTGATCAGCAAAGCTCACATCTCCCGAACGGAATTTATGGAACCAATGCCTGGTGGTGTGTTCATTTACTGTATTCTCTGCAAATGCCTAGTATATTCGGCGACTTGATGCGGCAGCTAACAGAACCACTTTAAAATCAGACAACAAACACAAGCGAACAAGCTGCTTCGATACCTCCATTTCTCTTTTACACTGAACGAGCTATGACTGCTATGTGTGAGTACTGTGCCTGTATTACTAATTGCCGATCGTCATTTCGTTTCCTCTCTGTGAGCACATGATTAATGGGACGTCGAAAAAGGCTAAAACTTTTTTGGTTACCTTGTATTTTAATGAGCTCGTACCAATGTTATGTAATATTTAATCATATGACAATAAGAAAGTGAGTACTTAGTAGTTATTTTTATAGGAAGAAAGATGGAAATATGTAATTTGCTGTAGCTAGAGACACGTCACACGTGACTCGAATTGCAGCATGTTCATTCCCAATTGAAACCGAAGAACCTGTAGACAGAGAACGAGGGAATCTAAATATGTTATTAATCTCTTCCAGTACATTCCATACAGTTTCAGTTTATAAAACCTAGTGACACAAATTCAGTGAAAAATTGACTAAAAGGACAAGAAATGTAGGAGGCCCTGGCTCATCACAAGAAAGAAGAAGGCCATGAGACCTCTGCTAAACTGTGAGTGGCTAGAGAAAGATAACACTAAAATAAAGCATTGCAAAAGCCTAACGCATTACGAAACTATCACGTGAGAGTCTTGTGACAGAAACCAACTATCTGCAAAAAAAACTGCAAAAGGACAATACTCAGCACATATGGAGATTTTTGAATTTCCTACCTACAAAAATGTGACGAACCAAAGAGGTTTGACCAAACCACAGAAAAGTTGTATCTCAGAATACATGGTAAAAAATCACTCCAAATCTGAAAAATTCCACACCCAGTACCTTCTACACTACTCACGGAGCAGATGGTTTCAAAGTAAAAACTGCATTAGATATGATGAAAAGAACTTACTGTAAAATAGAGGCACAGCTACTCTACCTGTTTCCTAGGTGACTATTTATATTTAGGCCTGCCCTGAGATACCTATGTTGAATACCAACATGTACACACATATGGGGGCTTGCCAATGCAATTCACAACACAAATAAATTAAATGAACGAGAAAAATGTAATTAAAGACAAGAATCGGCCGTTTTTAGGACCAAAACAATGTATTAGAGACCACTTGGACCGGAAACTTACAATAAAGCCCGGTTATTGAAGCAGCGATTACCAGATTTGAACAAGGAAATCGGAAAAGCGGAAAAGTCCATAAACCAGGGATACTCTTCCAGTAGGAGACCAACCAAACAGACAAGAGGAAAATGGAAAGAGATGTAACCAACAGATATTCGGTACGTCAAGCAGGCAAGAGTCCGGTCATGAATATGACTGACTGACCACTAACACAAATTGTCACTGTATAAAGATAAACTTAAGCATTAAAATAATAACAACAATCACTACCACCATACGGTTAAAATCGTGTTCCACACAAACCAGAATACCGAAAAGAAAATGAATAGTACCTAATGAAAAATTAAAACCTCAGACTCTGAGAGGAGTTGATACACACATATGGGTCTTTGGCCAAATATATGAGCATAGAGAGCCTCACAGGACAACATAGTAAAGTTTACTGACAATACCAACAAACCGCTAGAACAAAAGCAGAATCACAGAACGCTGGTACACTTATAGAACTGCAAAAGAAGAAGGGAAAACTCCTTTATTACATATACGAAGAAAGAGAATCCGGAAGGCTGGTGTGAACAGGAAGGACCGGGCCCTGGGCTCATAGAATAATGAAAGAAAACGGCCTAAAATGACAAGAAAGAACCAACCTGTCTGTTGGGTTTCTCCGGCTAGAAGGGTAAAGGGTGAGGGTGCATTTTTTTTACTGCGTAATTTCTTCAAAAAACTGGCGACCACCGCGGCGCTGTAATAAATCAAAACGCCATAGATCCGCCGATAATTGCCAAAAGTGGTTCATTCTTGCTCACAATTGTTGTGAGAGTAAACAACAGACGGAATGACGAAGTTTCACTTGTATAGTCGTAGAAAACGGGAGAAAAGTCAGGGGGACGTACGGACCTATTCCTCATTAGCCTAATGGAGAAGGCGATCATAACGGCGATGTTTGGTTTCTCTAATGTTTTCTTATTTGTATAGCACCAAATTTTATGATTGTTACATATGTTTGGCGGAAATACATAGGGTAAACTTTGGAATTTTCTCCTAGGCATATGTTTAGTGTAAGTGTTGCCAACTGCCTGTGAATCATGAAAAAATCGGATATTTTCGTAATATTTCAGGTTTCTTATTTTTCTTCTTCTAATTATGAAGCGCAATGGGAACGCATGACATACCGTTGGAATCTTTGTTACATGAGATTTTCAGCGAGGTATCATTTATAACTGTCGGATAATCGGGGAGGACACCAGTGTCGCCAATATGAAGGCCTTTGCCTATTGGAAATTTCCCCCTTCCAAAACAAATTTTCCAGCCAGAAACTATGAAAGCTACCAAAATGGATTTCCGGGTTCCCATTTTCGTAATGTGGACAGAAAATTGTATTAAATGACACCCTACTCGTCTTTACCGGGTAAAGTGGCCCACTTTTCACCCTAGCTGATAGTCGAAAAATCTTTCTGTATATAGTAGCGAAAAATAACTTTTATTGCATTTTTTGGTCAGGGGTAATATATCAGTAGATTCGCTGGACTAAAACTAGTGACTACGTTAGAATTCTAATATTCCGCTCAGTATCCGTCCCCCGTTGCTGGCGTTAGGTGACCGTCATTTTTTCTGAATCTCTGTTTGATATAAAAAAAATGACA
Source organism: Lepisma saccharinum (assembly GCA_022664845.1). Classification (NCBI taxonomy): domain Eukaryota; kingdom Metazoa; phylum Arthropoda; class Insecta; order Zygentoma; family Lepismatidae; genus Lepisma; species Lepisma saccharinum. The sequence continues at coordinate 34,388 of JAGDQP010012262.1, forward strand.
CCGCTCACAATACTCAAACATTAAATTGCACACAGGATATCAAACTATGCAATATTCGATTGTTGGCTGGTCGTATCCGTGGAAATTTGTAAGATGTTCTTACTTTGTGAATGTTTAATATAATTTGATTTTTTTAGTAGTTGTTCATAGGAGATTTTATGTCTTTTTATTAGTGCTTCACTTCCAAATGTAAGTTGATATGAATTGTCGGTCTATAGCTGAATTGTTGTTTAAATTTTGTTTTGTGTAGTTTTATTTTAACTGCTTAGTGTGATTTCGATTCTCTCGTAAAATTCCTGTTTGTCAGCTTTACACATTTTATGTGAAGGACAATTGCCCTTAAGATTGAATTGTTTAATCTAAGTTTTAGCCTGGATGGAGGCTTAGAGTAGAAAATGAATTTCATAGCTTTATGGGCTTGTAGTCCTGTATTCATAAATATCGAATTTAAAGTCTGAAAGTTAATTTTTGTTCTAAAGTGATACTCGCAAATTTAGCTATATTTGTCAATAAGATTTTAATACTATTTCTTTGGTTTACGAAACACAATAACTTAAGGAGAGAGGAGGCTTAAGCCAAAACTGTTTAAGCGCTATAAATCAATTTAATATGACTAATTGAAACTAATAAAAACTAATTGGCTAATTGCAAATAGTAGATATTGAAATCTGACTCAGATCTTTTTAAAACAAAATTCTAAGTAATAACTTTCAGATTACACAATTATAATTTATGGTAAAACGGTGTAATTAGCGCCATTTTGGCGGTAATCCGCATGAAACTCCGGATAAAAGGATAATTGTGTGGGTGTGAATGGAACATGCATGTTAATCACATGTAAACATGCATCATACAACACCTCAGAGTAAAAAGTATTTTTGTCTTTGTATTAACATAAGAAGTAATAAAAATATAACAGGTGTTTCAGAGGTACTTATTACCCCAGCTCTGGGGTATTTAGCACACAATGATAAATCTTCTGGGTACTAAGCACACAGTTGAAACGTGCATCTCTTAACAGCATAATATCATAAGGATATGACTACAATTGCTTTTTAATCTTGCAACAGTGCACAGTTTGGTATTTAGGTTGTTGAATAACACACTTGAACGAAATAAAATACAGACACGCATAAGAACAAAAGCTTAATATTGAAGTATTTAACGTGTCAGAGGCTAAGGCCAGGATAGGGTGTTGGAAGGAAGTGGGCCAGTGACTAGTTTGTAGGCACAGTTCCGATATTTGCCTGGTGTAACAGGAAAATCCCTGGAGAAACCTGTGAGGGTGGCTGGCCACTGGCAATTCATCAATTCCATTCTCTCTGGTATTCACAACAGTCCTACAGGTCTTATATTTTTCACAAAGGTTTTTTCTGATGCTAAACAATGGTTTCATCGTGCCTTAATGTTGTATTGCACATCATATTCCATTCAAATGGCCAGTTGCACGGAATATACTTTGCAAATATAGATAATACCCATTCTACACTTACCAGAAGAAAATTTTTCCTCATCTGCATTAATCTGTTTCTACGTGTACCTAATTTATTAGAATATTTTATATGTTCACTACTTAAATAATTAGAGAAATATGGTGCTTAATTCCCTGAATATGCTGGTGCTAATTACCGTAGTATCTAATACCGCAGTATTACATATGCGATCGTTTTAATCCTGCCTCACTTTTACTGAAGTTTAGGTCCTGTGCAGCTCATGAAATTGATAGTAAGTTTTGTAGTTCACATTAATATTAATTACTCTTATCTCCTTTGTACATTAAGTTTCTCAGCTTACTGCAATATTTTTGAAAGTTGTACTTTAGCTGAAGAAATTTGATATGCCCAGTTTTTATAACAACATACACAACTTATGCCCTCCCCCACCAAAAAATAGGCAATTGTTTCTTATACACTTTATTTTTTTTGGGAAACACCTATGAATCATGGCAATCGTACAAACTTTCATTATCCATATAGTACAACACCAAGTACCCAACCTCCAACACAAACCTAATGTAGACATTTTGAATTCTCTTGACTAGAATAACGTACACATATAAAGAAAACTAAAATTTTCTTTATAAAATAATGCAGGTCACACTCAGAACCAAAGACCTCCTTTCACTTTTTAACCAAAGAGTACCCAGACAAAATATTCGTTCCCAACATCATTTCTACCTCTCAAAACCGAGAACCTTATAAAGTTACATGCTCATTTCTACCTCTCAAAACCGTGAACCTAATTTCTACCTTGTCCAGAACTTGAACCTTGTAAAGTCACATTTCCCCCTATTTAACATGAATCACCAATCACGGTTGTTCTTCCATTTTACTGTTTTTCGTTCCTCCTGAAAAACATACTCCGGTGAACTTGGGATGTTTTTCAATTGAAGACCTGAATTACAAAATATCCCAAATCCACCGGAGTATTTTTTTTCAGGAGCAACGAAAATGAGTCTAAGGTCTTTGTATTTTATCCTACTGTATTCAGCAGAAATTATGTTGTATTAAAATGGGGTTTCTGTTGTGGGATTAGGACGTAATATTTATGCAAGTGTGTAGCGCTTGGGACATACAGATGCTTATCAGAATAATGGAAACACCTGAACGAAAGTGCAACTTACCAGATTAATATGGTGTCGGGCCACCTTTCACCTTCAGAACAGCCTTGATGCGACGTGGGATGGAGGCATAGAGGTCGTGAATGGTAGCAAGTGGAATATTACACCATTCCTCGTGCAGGGCATCGGCCAGTTCTGTGAGAGAGGATGGAGGTGGAAATCGTCGCCGGAGTCGTGTTTCCAAGATGGACCACATATGTTCAATTATGTTGAGATCTGGGGATTGGGCGGGCCAGGGGAGGTGTTGAACTTCATCCCGATGTTCCTCAAACCACGCTGCAACAACTCCAGCTGTGTGAATGGGTGCATTATCATCCTGGAATATGGCGTCATTGTCCGGGAACAACATCCGGACCATAGGATGCAAGTGGTCTCCTAAAATTGCGACATAATCGTTGGCAGTGATGCGTCCGCGAAGTGTGACCACAGGACCCAATGAAAACCATGATATTGCGGCCCACAGCATCACCGTGCCGCCGCCATGTTTCACAGTTGGGCGGAGACACTGCAGATCATACGCTTTTTTGGGCCTTCTCCACACATAAACACGGCCCGTGGTTTGGAATAGGGTGAATGGTGACTCATCCGACCATACCACACGTTTCCAGTCGTCAACGGTCCAAGTTGCATGGTCGCGGCACCATTTGCGGCGTGCTAAAGCGTTCTGGTCCCTGATGAGAGGTTTGGCCCGTGCAACACGACCCCTTAAGTTCATGTCATGTAATTCGCGGCAGACTGTGATTGTCGAAACAGGTTGGGGGAGGTGCTGATTGAGTTCCTCCGTCACTTGCGCCGCAGTGGCACGACGGTTCCGCGTGACAATGCGCTTTAATACCCGGCGTGCCCTGTCACTGATGCTTTTCTTCCGCCCACTGTTCCGCTTCCCCGATGTGGTTTTCCCGTGTGTTGTGTAGGCCGTCATCACCTTCGACACTGTCCCTGGCGACACACCTAACACACTAGCCACTGCCGTCACACTCACTCCACATAACCGCGCACCAACAATTTGCCCTCTTTGAAACTCTGAGAGGTCTCCCATTTTACACTACCTCCGTCTGCTGCAGTCACTGCACACTCCTGTTCCACGACGCCTGACGTAGTATGGAGACCGACCTAACACACCACCACCAGCAGTCCGGCGCTGCGGTCGCCACGACACCACTGCCAACCCATACATCTGACGTGTTGCCAACTACAGGTGTTTCCATTATTCTGATAAGCATCTGTAGATACCGATGAACAGAAGAAAATGCAAATACGAGAAAAGTGGACTTGGGATATTTTGCAATTCAGGTCTTCAATACAGATCTTCAATTATGCATGGATATGACTATCACTTGCTACTCATCTGTTAGCCATTTGTGTATGTATTAGTAGCGCTCAGAAACCGTTTTCTGTAGTAACTGCTTGCTTGACGTAATGCTGAGCGGAAGGTTTCGAATTCGATTCCCACATAAGTCATATTTATTTTCTGCTTCTTTTAGAAAAATTACCTTTTCCCTTTCTCCTTTCAAAAAATGTTTTACCTTTGTTTCCTTATGCTTTTATGAAATTTACCACAGCTTACTGAAATAGCTTTTGTAAATTCAGATTTGAGTTATTGATTATACAAGATCCAACAATACGCATTTTCAATATTTTGAAACAATCCACAAAAATAGCTTAAGTTAGAAAGTCTAATTATATATTTTTCTCGTTATACACAATTCAAACAGCACACATCAATTTTAGCGGGCAAAAAGATTACTCCGTGTTCAATCTGCATCCTATCCTGACGTCAGTTGCGCGTTGATTGTCGAACGGTTCTAGACTAACGAACTCGTTCAGAATTGGAAAGTAAGTCAACTCTGTCTGTTTTTTGCTAAATGTTGCCATTTGAAATTTGGATTAGTATCACATTTGTCATGAAGAAGACGTTAAATGTATATTTTAATTATTCTTTTCAATTAATGAAAAAGAATAACAAATGAAATAGCCGCCACGATGAACATATCTTTTAGAACGACAAGTATCAAGTGTGAAGGTCCCTATTTCCTAAACAAACAAAAAAGTGCGTACAAAGTGACTTAACATTTGAATGTGTAGGGGAAAAAATACGAGAAGCGGCATCCCACATGACCAATTTCTCATGTTATATTCTTGACCTAAATCCAATATGGCATCTGTCAAGATGGTTGCCGTGATGCAACTTCCACCTTCAGCTGCAACCCCATTTAGATTACCGATGTCCGTCTCTTTCCATACACCCGCTATCAACTTATCAGTTTCTCTCTGCCTTTGTATCAATCACCCTTTTCAAGAAACAAACTAAAACAACGCGTTTGGTGAAACTAAAGCGAGTTTCAACAGTTTAGGACAATAGATGTCAAAAGATAGAAACTACTTTGAAATTAACAAAGCAAGTGTAGCAGAATGTACTATTTCTGTTAAAAAACAAAAACAAGAAAACAATGCACTTGATCAAAAACACATTCAGAAAGCATAAAGAATTTTTGCTGAAGCACAAATGCATGTTTTATATCTATCCATCCACATACTATATAGCCCCATGGTCACTGATTCACTCACTGACATACTAACTCATCCGTATACATTCACAGGCAAAGCTACTGGAGCTAGAAACACCAAATTTGGTATGAAGGTAAAGGAAAAAATCCGACATTTTAAAAAAGTTACCATCTTGGATCCAAAATGGCTGCCAAATCCATTGTTGTATAGGATACACAGCCTAAACGGCTGGGGCTACAGAAATGAAATTTGGTATGATGGTACAACACCAGTAGTAGGTTACAAAAATATTACGAGATGTATTCAAAGATACAAAATTCTTGGATACAAAATGGCGGACCTCAAAACTGCATTTTCCACACCATTTGGGCTGGAGATACGAATTTGGTATGAAGGTAAATGATCACGTGTAGTTTAGAAAAATATTACAAAATGTTGAAAAAGTCGCTATATTGGATTCAAAATGACCGCTAAACTTACTGTACTATAGAATATAGAGCCTAAACGGCTGGGGCTACTGAAATTATATTTGGTATGAAGGTGCATTATCACTATTAGGTAATTAAAATATTACACAATGTATCCAAAGATGCATCTAGGATGGTGGACTTAAAATCCATTTAAGAAACCGTTTGAGCTAGAGATACGAAATTTGGCATAAAGGTGCATTATGACGAGTAGGTTAGGAAAATATTACAAGATTTTGGAAAAGTCTCCATCTTGGATTCAAAATATTTTCCACAACGTTTGAGCTAGAAAAATAACATTTTAAATTAAGGTGTACCATCAGAAGTAGGTCACGACAATATAAGATAACGTTCAAAAGTCGTCAACTTGGATCCAAAACGGCCGCCCAAAACCCGAATTTCCAAACCATTGAAACTAGAGAAATGAAATTTTGTATGAAGGTGTATGACCAGGAGTACTTTACAATAAATGGGGCAAACCTCCCCTTCGGGGGTGCAGCCCCCTACGGGAGTTTGCAGATGGATACCATGTATTTGTAGTTCTGCAGGGAGATTTAATTGAAGATAAATGGGGCGCAGCCCCCAACACTACTGAAGTTGGAGGCGCATCCCACCTCGAGAGGCTGGGGACAGCGCCCCCAGAGAAGCAAAGCGTACCCACGTAGCCCCATGGTCACTGATTCACTCACTGATTCAAAATTATTAGAGCTAGAAACACCAAATTTGTATCAAGGTGTTTGAGGAAGAGTAGGAAACGGGAAAAATCCAACATCTTGAGAAAGTCGCCATTTTGGATGGAAAATGGCCGCCAAACCCATTGTTGTATAGAATACACAGCCTAAACGAATGGGGCTCTTGAAACGAACTTTGGTATGGAGATACATCATCGCCAGTAGGTTGCAAAAATATTACAAAGTGTTAAAAAAAAGTCACCATCTTCGATCCGAAATATCGGACCCAAAAAATCCATTTTCCACACCATTTGAGACAGAGATACCAAATTTGACATACAGGTGTATTATCCTTAGTAGTTTAGGAAAATATTACATTTTTCAAGAGTCGTCATCTCGGATTGAAAATAGCCGCACAAAAACCCATTTTCTACATGTTCGAGCTAGAGAAATGAAATTTTGTATTAAGGTGTACCATCACAAGTAGATCAAGACAATATAAGAAAACGTTTTAAAAAGTCGTCAATTTGGACCCAAAATGTCCACCCCAAAAACCAATTATCCAAACAATTCAAGTTAGAGAAAAGAAATTTTGTATGAAGGTGTATGACGGACCCCCTAAAACTACTGAAGTTGTGGGACACCCCATAGCGAAGTAAAGCGAGTCCGCATAATATATAGCCTCATGGTCGCTCACTGATTCACTGACTGATCAAAATTCCTACGCCAAACTACTGGAGTTAGAAACACCAAATTCGGTATGAAGGTGTATGACCAAAGCTAGTTTAGGAAGATATTGAAAAATGTTGAAAACGTCGCCATCTTGGATCCAAAATGGCCGTTAAAATCATGTTGTATAGAATACAGTCTAAACAGCTAGGGCTAGCGAGATGAAATTTGGTATAAAGGTGTACCATCACGAGTAGGTTACGGCAATATAGAATGCGTTTATAAAAGTCCGCCTTCTTTATAACAAAATGGCCACTCAAAACCCATTTCCAAACCACTGAAGCTAGAGAAAGGAAATTTTGTATGAAGGTGTATGACCAAGAATAGGTTAGAATAAATGGGGCATATTGGCACCAAGGAGGAACAGTCCCCAGAAGAATGGGGCACAGCCCCGAGGAACAACGAAGTTGGGAGTGTAGCTCCCAAGGGGGCACGAAGCAATGCGAGACCTTGCTTCTATAATTCAATTAAAGAAAGTACATGGAAGGGCATAAGACTCATACTATTTCTAGGTAACAGGTATACGGACGTAATTAGCAATCAGCTGTTAAAAAATCATTATAGAGAATTGATTATTCTTGTATTTGAGTACTATTTTAATTTCTATTGTTCGTTTAAATATTTGTCATTTCATCAGTCCCTATTTTCTCGTAGTTGAAATGTCCATATGGACTCGATTCACAGCAGAAGAATAAGAAATACATCTAAACAAAGACCAAAACGTTAGTGATCCACGATTTAAAACTGAGAATATGTATTTTTATCTCTACGTTATTGCGAACTTACGTCTCGTCAGATATATTTGAATCGTGTATTTTTAAAAAGTCTTATTAATACAAGTTATAGTGAATTAAGAAAAATGATATAAATTGGGACATAATAAAGTTAGATGCAAATTAGAAGGTTTCATGGTTCAAAATTTATTCTTAATCATGAGATTCTATTGCTGTAGCAATATATGAATATATTATTCATCAGTAAATGTTGGAGATTGATCCTTGTTTTAAAACAAGCAAGAATAAGTATAAAACCCGCATTTACTTCCTTTTATTTTCTATTCTTTTCCTTTTCATCGCTATTAATGTATATTTCTAAACTAACATAATGCTGACTGCACCTATTATTCATTTGAAGCTGATAACATTTTTTAGTCAGTGATAGAAAAATCATAATCTGACAACAAATTTAGTCACCATCGTCTTGGTTTTCATTGTTCACAGACTATTTGGAATATTAAGTTATAACTACCCTAAGTACTCATAACGCACACAAAGGTTTAGTTTTTCCAGATCCTAAATTTTATTCCACATCATAGAAACTCTTCCTAACGAATAAGCTATTGTGCTTATGTATGTGTCATTGTTTGATGACGTTTTGGAAGAATATGACGTTTTCAATTAACTAAAATGTCAGAGAAATTGGTCTATTTGTTCCATTTTCATACCTGTATGTGCAGCTATAACTGTATTTTCTGAAACTTATAACAATGCACTGACTATAGAGTGATTTATGTCAGATTTTTCTAGAAACAGAAGCATCTACCCCTTTCGTTGTGGTTTGTAGGATGTTTAAGGGGATTAGAATCGGGAGGAAACTCCAAAGTAAAATGTCATGGATTCTTCGCTCCCATCCATTACTGTGTGTCGAGGATCTGCATCTAACAAGAAAGACTTTTTCAGTAGATTCGTAACAGTAAATCTGTAGCATCCGAAGATTTATTTTGGAATATTAAATTAACTTTTTAAAACGAATTTACGTAAATAGAAGTCTAAAATGATTTTGATTAAAAAAAATTAATTGGATATGAAATAACACAATAAGTAACAGAACAAGAAAAGGAAAATTTCGTTCTGATCTTAAACTAGAAAATATTGCTCAAACTAAATATCAAAATACATTAGAGCACGAGTATATTACATTCATTTGTGCTCCTCTAAAAATTACATGATTTACATCCCTAAATTAAGATAAGATAAGATAAAATGAATTGTATGGGCAGTAACAGCAGTGGTTAGGACAAAATAATATTTTCAAGATAACTTTTAATCAGAAAGAAAATACTTTAGATACTTTAAGAATAATCTCCTGGATGTCTTAAAACTCATTAACCTATTTGCGTAGCTGTTTTACCGTCTCATACAAAGCAGACTGGTTAATATGCTTATTAATAAACCAATAAATGTTGAAAGGTAATTCAATATAAGTCAATAGTTTCCTTTTATTCAAAACAAACTTGCACACTGCGAATGTGGCATCTACTGTTTTATTTATATAATAGAGACCAAACTTTTTTTCTAATTTTAATGTCAATTCCATACTAAATAACTATATATTGTATCTAATTGGTGCATAATTTAAAGCTGACAGTAGGTTTTATATTCGACAATTCAGAATCACATGGTGTGAAAACTTTGATTTTGATTATCTGTTTCAAGTTGGAACAATATCTACGTGTGAATAGCATTACAAGCTGTTACAATTAAGAGTTTTATATAAAACAACGGATTTAATTTTACGTTTAAACACTTTTTTCAAAGGAAAAAAAAATATAATGTTTAAATTTCAAAATCTTTGAAAAACTATTTTTTAGGTAAAAAAAATGTATAGTGTATTTGTTGTTTATTATATTCTAAAATATAATTAAAATTAAAGCTGTGAAAGGTTGAAAGAAACGTATGGCAGTCTACAAATCAAATTAGTTTGACAATTCAAACTCAAGATTCAAACTTTTTAACCTATATTTTATAATGAACAAAATTTAAACATCATGATTTGTATAATTGAAGAGCTTATACAATTCGCTGTGAATTTATATGAAGTACAGGGCGTTCCAAATAAAACCAACATATTTAATTCTCTCTTTTTTTTATTTCAACAAAGAGACGTCGTAATGCTCCTTTGCGTTGTCATGATCTTATCACTTAAGAGGTTCATAATATTCTGAAGAGAGGCTATGCAGGATTTTGAAACTGTAGTCGTTATATTGTATCAATCACTGTATTGATACGTACAGAAACAAGTCTCACTGGATTACAAACTCAATCACAGCTACGTAAAGAGCCTACCACAGGAGATTAGGCATTCGTATATAGTGGTTGACCCAGTGGGTCCTGCAGTTTCATCTAAGCGTACTTTGTATATCATATATTTTTGGATTCAGCATGTCACTAGCAAAACATTTAGGCAAGATACTATCAATTTTAGGGTAACTAGTGGCAGCCATCTTGGAAATATAGCAGTAATATAGCACTTTTCGTTATTTCTACGCTCCTTCTCATTATCAATGCCTTGAATTGACATAAATGACTCAGACTTGGTATACCATATAATTTTGTATTCACCACATCACCAGCATAAAATATAGGCATCATACTCTCAATTATGACGTAGATAATGGCCGCCAACTCGGAAAAAATTCTACCAGGGTTGAACTTTCTCCTTTGTTTATGTGTTCTTTTCTAATTATGGATGACCTAATTGAAAGGAAGTACTCTAAACCACTTAACTTTGGTTTCGGTACACCCGAACACAAAATGTAGACATGAAACGCTCAATTGTAGGCTATCTAATCCCCGCCATCTTTCAAAATGGCCTGGAATATGGTACTTTTCCTTTATTCTTTCGCCCCACATGAATGGATTTAGTTGAAAGTAAAGACTTAGAGCACCATTATTTTTAATTTCAATACATCACCAGCATAATATTTATGCATGATAAAGTCCATTATAAGGTAGTTAATTTTCATTATCTTGAAAACGTTACTGAAGATATAGCACTTGTCTTTCTCTCATCGCTGTTTTTCATTACGAATGGCTATATTTTAAAAGAATTACTTTGAACCAAGATTCAGCACTTCATCATTTTAAAATATAACATATTATTCTACATTATAAGATAGGTAATGTCCACCATCTTGGAAAAATTGCTGCCAAAATTTGGGATTGGCTCAGTTTCTTACTAAACAAATAAACATTAAAAGTAAAATAACTTCCACTCTGCCTTCACAATTAAATAATGTAACAAAATTTTTCAGCTTTCGTATGTGTATCTAGTACAACCACGACAATTCTCACACACATTAGCAATAAATTAATCGAGAGGATTAAATCTGCTTGAAAGAACCCATTACTTAGGCAGAATACTAAAATATTGAGATGATTAGATTACCAATGACCACACTGTAAACAGTGGAAGATGTTAACACATCTAAAGATGAGAACATTCCCGAAAGCACAACAGTAGGTCACACCAAAGATAACATTCTCAACCGCAGTTTCTACAGGCGTGTATATATTTTCAGAACCATGAATCTCCACATTAAGCTAGCTTCAACTTCTGGTAAGAATGGGAGTCACTCGATACCTGTGTTCGGGCACGGAACTCAAAGGAATTCGACCAGTTTCAGAAACTTCCACGATGGTAGACAGAAGAAGGAGAACAAGAATTTAGGTTGTGAGCGGATCTACAGAGGCATTCAGAGTTTCAGAGAGTTATGCAAAGACAGAACGACAGTCAGAATTAGTTCTCAATGTTATATCTGTAGAGTGAAAGAAACACAATTCTAATATTTTGGATTCATCATTCCAACGAGGTTCGAGTTCTGCTGCCGGCTATCCTCCTTCTGACAGACGGGCTGTCGGAGTGTTGAGCCTGGACAATTGAGACTGAATGCCTTGTATAATAAATATCTGGAGTTATGTAATGGGTTCATTTTCAACGTTTACCATGATCTCTAATGCTTCATATTCTCGCTCTACAGCCAAAAAAAGTATTGCTCTCAAACAAAAACACTCAGTAAATTGTGCCAGCATTATTGAAATATTTTGTCTTCTTTCACAGGCCCAATGCAATTATAGTTATTTCCATATCACAACATATGTATCACAATTGTATAGTATTAATGCTCCATATAACTGCTCAGTGCTAACTCACTCCGTCTGTGGTTACATCTAGGATTCAGTCCATTAAATCTTTCCAAACTATTCGTATCTTTTATGGCTGTATATCTGTAATTAAATCGTATGAATGCAAGGAGTGAAGTTTATCCAGTTGAAAACCTTTTAAGGTGCAGTCGTTGTTTCAACAAATTGATCAAATAAAATATTTTTCTTCAAAGACAATAATATAAACAACGTACAATATAAAGCTCAATATAGTACGTTGTTTATATTTGTGATATAGGTGCAACCGTTTTTAAAATAATTGCAAGAAATGATATATACGAAACGATATATATAATTTCTTTGCAATTATTTTAGAATTTTTAACAGTTTTGGAGAAATTTAATCTCCTTGCCTTACCCCTTTTACAACTATAAATTTTTCACTTTCTTGGTGAAGCCTGACTACAGATGTAGCAAGCGAGAAAAATCTTCGCAGTAACTTGATATATGCATTCTAGATGCCTTGATGTTCAAGTGATTTAAGTACTACTGATAAGGAAACTGAATCAAAAGCTTTTTCAAAATCTATGAATCCCAGTCATAGTCGTTTCATATTCATTACTCCTTTCCATAACCTCATTCAATGCTATGTGGTCCAGTGTGCTAAATCCACGACCAAATGTGGCTTGTTTTCTTCCCTGGTAAAAATCTAAGTCTCGTTCAATACGATTCAAATTAACTTTGGTGAACATTTTGTGTAGAACTGACAGTAAACTATTTGGTCTGTAGTTTTCGATGCGTTCTTTTTCTTAGGTCCAACTTTTAGGCCCAATTTTTAGGTCGTGGCTCAGCGACCAAAACCTCCCAAAGAAACTCTATAATGACAAGGTATATTATTTCAGTATTATTAGATTTTGCAATTATCGGAATTAGAAAACAACTCCATCGTCCATTTGGTATAAATCCAATTGTACAATCTCCTTATATAATTCTATATCATTATTTTATGACTTCCATGTTTTAATGTTTTTCTGGGCTGGTGGGAAACTTTTTATCACACGCTGGATATTAAGAAAGAAAAACCATTTCAAGATCAGATAGGCTAAGGGCTAATACATCTACCAGCCAAGTGTAAAGGGAGGTAGCAGTATCGACATAATTTTGGGTTTTATCATAACTCTCACCACACGTTTTACTTCCTTCGCGAGCGAACAAAACTAATATCTCTATTTTGTAAGAAACGAAGCGTAACAAAAATGTTTTCAAATTTTGATCGAAAGCCAAAAGTAGCCAAAATTGTAAAGCCTCAGAATTTTCTATTATTAGGTCGAAAAGTAGCTGGACCAGAAGGACAAATTTTTCGATTCTAGGAGCCATCTTGGGGACGTAAACAAGGTTTCAAACTATTGATTCCGATTAGTAAGTAACGACTTTTACCACGCAGTTTAGTCACAAAGGTTCAGTCTTATTGCATAAATTCGGTAACGTTAAATTCAATTCTACTTAAAAAGATGTCTTTGAGAGGAAATATTGGAATATATGTACCCTCTGGACTTGGACTTTTACGCATCCGTTGAACAATTTTGGAATTTGCATATGTTTGGATAAAGGAGGTTTGAAATCTTTGAGACTATCATGTCGACTCACTTGAAATATCAATTTCTACAGTTCATTTCCCCACGCTTTCGGCAGCACCGAAACGAAGCATTTGTGACCCTCGATGATCTAAGCTTCTTTTTCTTCTTTCTATTTTAATTTCAAGAGCAGCACTCTGTATACTTGCTCGTAATTAAATATTCATAAAGTGGACCCAGGGTTTTTGTCAGTCACATATTGGGATTGTACCCGGAACTTAATTCTGGTCGACTTGCATTCTTTCCCCTACACTATACCAGTTATAGAAGTTTAACACTAAAGGTCATCAATAAAATTGTTAATTTTTATTGCACAATTTCCTCCGCAAGCACATAAGAAACATATTTGTTTTTATCTTGCGATCCCATTATCGTCCCAAATTATGATTTTCATGGCATCTATAAGGAAAAATGACCAACATCTAAGAAGTTTAGTGAAAAATTTTGATATCTCCAATTTTGAGAAAATCAAATTTGAATATTTCTGGACAATTTTTGGGAAACAAACTTTTTTCTTTTTTGTAGTTCTATCAAGTGGGATATCAAACAAAAACTCTTTACAAGAACTTTTCAATGAACCCTATATTGACTCGATGGCACTAACCGTTCATGCGTAATAAGAAATTTTGTAATTTCACAATACCCAAAATTAACTGTTTTTGTGGTTTTTGAATACTGCAAAGAGTCTCTTTATTATTCTGCAAATTACAATCTTTGATCATTTCTTTGGTCATTTGATAAATTACAATCAAATTTCACAAATACTAGAGGTGAAGAAAAGAAATATCAAACTTTCTGTTTCTTAATTTACATTTTGCATGGTTTGTGCTGACATCTATTGTACCACAACTGTGGACATGCTGTCTCATAAAACCTTATAGCCATTTTGATAACTTACGTTGTGTGCGTGGAAAGTTAAAAACCGACATTCCTAAAGTACAATTATTAATATTATTCTTTATATCACAGAGTGCGTAATTTCGGTAGTTTAGGTGTTAAAAAAATCAGTGTTTTCAACTTGCCTTATTGTATGTTTAAGTAGCAGAATTTATCAAATGTGATACGCGTTAGTTTCCTTAAATGCCGTCAGCTATCGTCGTAGTGTGCGTTCAAACATATACACCCAAAAACATATAAACGGAAAGTATACATTCGAACATAATTCAAGGTTCTTACACCCGTCATTGGTTATTTGCACACCTTAAGAATACTTTTGTTCTTTTCGGGTTTTTGAGAGTATTCAGCTATGATTATTACTTTTGTTAGGAACTTGCAGACGTCGTGTTTTTCATGCCCTCCGGAAAAGTAACAAACACGATAGTAACTCTTAAAATAGTGCTTACTTCTCAAGCTTTCTTCCTTTTGACCTCGCTGTGGCTGAGAGGTTACAGCGCTCACTTACTGTGCACGTGGTCACAGGTTCAAATCCCGCTGGGGTCCATTGAACGCAGTGTTTCGGAGCCTATTTTACCAAAAAACTGTAGGCCACGTCCTTAGAATCTCACCAGCTTGTTTAGGACGTTAATGATAATTCATTCATTTGTCCGAACTTTCTTCCTATCTGGAAAGCCAAAGTCCTTCTTGCAATCTTATTTTAATAAACGCCTCCGCTCACTCCAAACGGAAAGCATCGCTTCAGCTCCAACAGCACACGCAGTGTGTACGCCATAAACGATAGACAATCTAACTAATCAGCATAGGCTGATAATGAAATACTTGGTTAGAAAGTAAGAAAGCAAATGCGGTTAAAGCTGTGGCGACTGTGCAACTCCAACAGTAATTTTTGCGGCTTTCATGGTTGCTGAGGCATCACTTCATGTTTTCCGATATGTCCAAAATGTTATCTCGATTATTTTAAGTTACTGTGGTGTCAAACTAATAGTTGCCGTTATGTAAGTTTCAAAAGTCTAAATATAAAGATTACACTAGTTAACACCGGCATCCCCTTGAGGAAACACCTTTCAAACGTAATACAATAATCAGGAAATAATTTAAAAACCTGCTCTCTCTTGCGGGTCATCACCAAGCCGCCGTAGCTCAGTGGTTGAGAGTTTGCGTAGTATTCGGGAGATCGTGGGTTCAATCCCCGCGGCCTATCATCCTGACTGAGGTTCTTCTAAGTCACACCAAGCAAATGCCGTGACCCTGGCCAATACCTTCCCGAATTATTTCCCCTCCTTTATCCCCGTCTGAGCTTTAGGTACCTAAAGGCCAAAAAATAAATTAAAATTTAAAAATTTCCTCTGGGTCACTGAGTCAGGCAGGATCTCATAATCCGGTCTAAAACTTAGCCTGATTGAATGGGCGAGGCTGTAATCCGTTTCAGCTGTAATAACAGATAGAGCTAGTCTGAAACTGTAATTGATCACAATCTTCTAGATTGTGTATAATTACTTACATAGTTTCTTCCAAACACGGATTTACTGCACCTTATTTTGTCTTCCTTCTCAGAATTTACTATACTTTTTCAAACTCTAGAAGAAAATTTTTTCACATTATTCACAACTTTTAGCAAATTTATATTTGATTTTTGTAAGAGTCTGCATTAATGTTAGTTGCAGGGAAACACTGACTAATTTATTCAAATAAAAGGAGAAAAGAAAACCGAATTGTGTTAAGTTTATTACATGTAACCCATTTGAGCATCTTAAATAGTTTGCTGAAGAAATTTAGAATATTGTTTCCAATAAAATGAGGTTATTAAAAAAGAAAGAAAATGCATGGCAACATATTTCGATATCTGATTTTACGCCCCTAAACTGAAAATCCTGGCGGAAACCCTGTTTGGAATCTGATTTAGATTAAGTTTATTTACTTTTCATTATTCATTTTTCTTTATTTAGAAGAACTTAAATATAATTTAATAATACATCACAATAA